>MU883637.1:0-13147 GCA_036418205.1 Ostertagia ostertagi | reverse complement strand
CGAACGCACGATAGCTTTAAAGTTTCAGGCTACACACTTTCTAGCCTCCTTAAATCCCGGTGCTACGAATTAATGCACAAAGTCAATACAATGAGTTTAGGCGGGTAGCTGACGTGCAAGTCGACACTTTGTCCTCACAGAAGATTCTGTGGTCCGGAGACTTTTGCGCAGGGCTGAAAGCCCTGGACAAGACTGAAATCGGAAAAATCAGAGAAAATGATCTTCGGTCTGAGCGCGTGGGCAGTGGCACAATTTACCCGCTACACCACCTCCGCCTCATTTGAAATATTACCTCTCAAATTTTCATAGTTTAGGAGATACCAAGGCAACCACCAGAAAATGTACCGAGCTTTTTGGTATGATTAAGCTCCGTCCGAAAATGTAGCACTAGGTCCAATTTGCCACATTACTGGCACATATTATTATAATGCACGCTTGAGCTGTGTAGTGTTGATTACACTTCCTTCTTCGAGGAATCCAATTATTGGACAGAACGGAAATGGTGACTTGATCTTTGACTTGCTCCAGCGATCAGTTCTGGTATTAGCTGAATCCCCATCAGTCTAATCGAGGTTATGAGGGCTTTCCAAAGTGGGGTGGAATTGAATAACTTGTCGCTCACTAAACAGTAGCAGACGTACTGTGACGATCATTGCATTGGATGATAAAAATTACGTGACATTGAGCACGTAGCTAATTAATAGTTGTAGAGCGTCACGTAGTTAGCCCTACTACTTATTTGGTGATATTCCATATTATTCGTATTTCCAATGCCTCCAATAGCTTCCTTTCCACCGGGTTTTCTATGGAGGTGTAATACCTTAATGGCCAACGTGGGAGGGGACCTCCATACGCGTGTTTTTTTTGGTGCGGTGGTGTGGAGCAACAGCCTGCAATTTGACAAGAGGCTGTTTTTGTGCCGTTTCTTCGGTGCTCGATGCTCAACCGTGTACTTGTGGAGACGGCCTTTCACTTAACAATGTTGTGGACTTTTGAACTCTTCTGGAATAACAATTTTGATGGCTTGTCTGTACACAAAATTCATTTTAGCGGCTTCTGAACGCCTGTCAGTCATTGAGTTCATCGAGCTTCTCTCTTCCTGCGTATAATATATGACGTCTTTCGTTCATGTTCATGTGTGACCTTCTTTATTACGTTTAACAAAGGCTGCGAGTGTACCACTCGGTTCTCCTATATATAATGCAGTAAAGGTGTCATTATAGTAACGACTCACGGCAGATTGATGCCACGAAACGAAATTATTTCCTAGCTCTCCTAGTGCCCTCATATAGATAAGCCTCCCGCTGAGTATCATGTAAAAACACCTCCACTGGTGCAGTGCACTTGCGTACATCTAGAGACAACCGTAATGCCCATAGAGGTAATTCGATATGCTGATTACGAAAACGACATTCATTTTAGCGGGCGCCATCTGGCGCCAGTTGGCGTCACCTTGTCACGACCCTTGTTTTCACCAAAATCGGTGTAAACTTCTGTATAGGGGTTATTTGGTGCCCTGATTACGAATATGACATTCGTTTTTGGCACTACGTTGTTCAACGCATATTTCCCGGTTGGAGAGTGCAGACGAGCACGTAGCCAAATAGCGCCAGCGCCGAGAATGAATGTCATATTCGTAATCAGGACACCAAATAACCCCTACTGGAAGTTTACACCGAATTTGGTGAAAACAAGGGTCGTGACAAGGTGACGCCAACTGGCGCCAGATGGCGCCACCGCTAAAAATGAAAGTCATTTTCGTAATCAGGGCATCGAATTACCTCTATAGGCAAATTTACGGTAGTTTCTAAGGTGTACAAAATTACACTGCACGAGCGGAGGTGTTTTACGTGAAATCGGCGCGGGCTTATCTACCGGAAATTAGGGTATTTGATTATTTTACTCACCTTGCTTATAAATTTGCAACCGAAATGCCGAACTACTGATTTGATTGTGTAACCTCCTCCTTACTATAGCAGTCCTTGAGCTTTTGTATTCCTATACTACGCATCTTCTGCATTTGCTTCCCTCGCTGCCCTACTACCTTGAGGGAACTACAAGCGACCATGGCTGTCTTATACACGTAGTAGTAGCAAGTGTAATCACAGTACCGAAGGTCTATGCGGGTTTCACAAATGAGTCCTTACTTCGAGATAACTTTAAAGTCTTCGAAAACTTAACTGGTACCCAGACGCGTGAAGTAACGTAAAGTTGGGATTAGGCGGTCAAAGGAAGCATAGGAACGATTTACATCAATGCTGTGGCTCAATTTGCAACCGCAAAGGCATTGAACTAATTGACTCGGAACCGCGCAGCAATAATACCCCGGTATAGTATTAGGTCCTCCAATAATTGATAGATCCCATTGGCTATTTTTTCAATCTAATACTTCTCTCAAAAAAACGGAATTAACAGTTCTGGAAAGTGGTGCGGAAATGGGCTGACCAATCGTTCAGGTAGGCCCATGTGGGTGCTATCTCGCAAAACATGTTTCACGCCTTTGCCATTTTTCTAGGATTTTTCTATAAGCATAAATGTAAAGTGATCCACTAATTATGGAACCCAGCATTTTGATACGTGGACTATAACGCCAACCGCGCGAGGTGGGTGCGATACCAGCCGAGGGCATGAAATCAGCTGAGCTGATTTACTGCTGCTGGAGAGGGGTTTTCTATATTCGTGCTTACTGACGGCTTCATCACGACTTTTCTTCACTGGCGTTCCATTTCACGGCTTTGCACTCATCTTCAAGAAAGGAAGTACCCAACTCAATCTCAACCCGTGCTTTTGAGGGACTAGTCCTAGAGCTTATTGAGGTATTGAGGTCACTTTTTGATGTGGATTAGAACATCGATTTGAAGATTGTGAGGTGAGGGAATTCTTTCCAGAAAAGTCACGATTCTATCTCAGCCATAAATCACAGGCCTGAAGGCAGCGATTATGTTAGCTTCTGAAGGGGCTTAGAGGGGACGTGGCGATGCTCTGGTACCCCAATGGCGGAAAAATAGAAAAATCTGTCAGAAAACGCGAAAAAAGGCCTTTTTGGCCGGTGATCCTCGCTCAAGAACGAACAGCGGCTAGGACGGTCGACGTGTGGACGAGTTTACCACCAAGGGTTTGGTGGTGCTATGCCAAACAATGCTCCAGTCGAATTGCTCCACTTGGAACGGTGCTGGCAACACAGCTCGTCCAATTACTAACTTAACTAGTGATTGATCGCTTCTGGAGCAGAGTGCTTTTGGAGTCCTGCTCAGTGACCAGCGCACCCTTCGTCGTGAGAGCGCCATACATCGCTTCTTTGGCATCTGAGTAAACTGCTTCGTGTGGACATATACTTCCCCGTTGCGCTCCCTCTTTATCGTAATCGCTTCCTTTGTGACTAATTATCCATGAGAAGACTGCAAAGAACAGAAAAATCGCAATTGCTTTGATAAACAACTCGAAAAGCGAGAAGGTCTGCTATGCGTTCACATTCCTGCCTGACATCTGTCACAAATACTGGCGGCGGGAACTTCTGCACTTGGTTTACTGAGTGTGTCACCAGAAACTCTTTTTTGCACTATTGCACTAACACACCACTCTTTTACTGCATTACATTTAATCGATTGTTTTGTCTTTGTCCTCCAAAATCGGACGCTTCAACCAGATTCTTCATGGCGTTGCCTGGTACGTAGCCGCCTCAAGGCGCTTTTCTTTCAACGCCTCGCCTCCGGCCCCCGCCATTTACCTTCGTTTGTCCATAGTGTGGTTTTTGTAAGACTGTTTCTCTTCGGAAACCAAAGCGAAACTTGATGTGAAACTTTGTATATTGTCTCTTGTTCGTGAGCACGATATTTAAATGTGTGCAGCGGAAGAATGCAGAGATTTCCCGGGGAAGCATCTTGCTAATGTACGTCTCAAAAAGAAACAGAAAATTCAATCAGAAATGTCATTGTTCACTGATTCTACTTTGAGATATCCAGTTCAAGCAGTTGTGCACTACTTTCTCAATAGGAATGAGGAAGCAATTCCACTGAATTGTGTACACGTATTGAAATGAAAAAGCGAGCCTTCTCACAACAAAGATCTACAAGAAGCTTTCATCAGAAAAGGGAAGCTCACTTTCCCACAATAGGAAAAACAAACATGACTGCTATTGCCTTAGTTGGTTTAATTGATTCGTGCGAGAAATGCATAAACAAAAAATAATGAGTGACTATTCAAGAACACATCATCAATTCCATTCTGTGAAGTACGTGTGGGGAAGACTTCGCTTGTTCGCCTTTTCATTCCAAGTTCCACCAAAAGCAAAAATTATTTATTTATTTATTTATTTACTTATTTATTTATTTATTTCATTTATTTTATTTATTTATTTATTGGATGCACGCGTAGGTGCGCTACTCCGGACACAAGAGTATTTGTCAACTATTGCGGTTGATTTCCATCGATCTTTCCGGGGGACTATCGTTTTGTTGCATTAAAACCTGAAAAGCTTTTACTGGATGGCGCAACGACCCACCTCCTCGTTTTCTTCGAAGGCCTGAAGGCAGCCCAAAGCTTTCGATTTTGTACCAGCTGCTCATCTAGATTCTTCCTCTCTGAATCACCTTCAGCATCGTGTCGAGAACTCTTGAATAATCCTGTCATGGAAGGTCCCACAGAAGATTCCGTCGGGTGATCCGGATTTCGTACATAACCCTGGGTCGGTTTCCCTCACAAAAGGCAAGTGAGTCTCAGTAGGTCTTATTCTGCCGTAAAAGTCACATACTCTGTCAAAGAAGTTGCTCTTATGGAAATCCTATGGTGATAAACACATTGATGAGCACTTCTTTCAGATTTTGATTCTCTGAGTAGATAACGCTTGGGCTTGATTTTTGTTGGTTTTTTGTTTGTTATTGGTTGAGTTTTTTTTTCCTCTAATTTGACCTAAATTGATAGGCCATGCGGCCAGTGTTTTCCTTCTCAACTAACGGCATGTCTTTATAGACGTATTAATAAATAAAAAATAAATAAATAAATAAAGAGAAAGGTACTGAAAACCGAAACTCTCATCCCGGCTATTCAATTGTTTCGTGCAGACAAAATCCAAAATCTTCAGAGTTGTATGAAATTTCCACGGCTTTTTGTCAAGTGCAATCACTAGGGCATATGGAGCTCTTCTGAAGCCTTGTATTCAAACGGGTAAATTCCATCACTTTAACCTCCACACCTTACCGTATGAGCAAGTAAATGCCCTCTGTTCAAACCCTGCCTGTCGCAGTCTCCTCTGACCAAAATGACTGAACTGCGATGTAGTGCTGTGCTGATTCCTCTTCCTTTCCTCCAATAGCCTGATAGGGTGCATCACAGTTGCACTGCTCTTGTTGCTGTCTATCCACCGATCCTGAATTTCGCACGTTGGCTGTGCATCCAGCGCAGGCCTTTTTTTGAGATGTCTTGCACTTCTTGCTATTAGCTGAAGCATATTTGTCGTCTATGCACTGGGCATCAAAGTTTGTTGCTTTAATTGGGTGATTTAGGACTTTCTGAGCCCTGTAGACCATTAGAGTCGTTGCTCTCGCGCATTTATATTTTGGCAGCAGCAGCTCTGTATGACCAACCGTGACATCATCCAGACCTTCTCCAGTAGCTCTCAGCCGCAAGCCTTCTTTTCAGCCAATAGGCACTCTATTGTTGCCTTCATGGTCCCTTCTTAGCTACCATTCGTTACCATGGAGTGTCATCAAGCCCTATAACAAACAATTCTTGTCTCTGAGCGCTCTCGAGTCACCGTCGATCACAGGGAGGGTGGCATGGAGAGTGAACTCCTCTCCATCCTCGCCGCGTTTATGTGGGATTTTACTGCTTAGCCCACGCCACCGTCAACGGCTAGATTGCCCAATATATGGAGGTTCTCCCTTTCTTTTCCTCTCCAGTCGTAACCCAATCTCAATTAGCCACTTTCGCGCACCTTCATGCTTTTCCCGGGTCCTCCTTGCCAGCCGTCATCCAAGCGAGCCGCACAAAAAGAGACGGTATCTGCTTACATAGCCCAAGTCCCCTGGCCATGGCATTCAGAATGAGGAGGAAGAAGGGCCCGAAGCTGTTTCTCGATGTCCTCTATGGTGATGTCTAGCTTCTTGCTAAGGCCGTGCAATTTATTAGGTCGGTCCGACAAGTCTTGCAGGCAAAACTGACGAATTGAATTCAATTGTTTTTCATTATCTTTTTGTTCCATTCATCCGGCATGCTACCCTCCATCAATATCTACAACCTATTGCCAACACACTAGTAGCTGCTCGATGCCTCCCTTGTAGGACTCTACTGAATTCTGATCGAAGAAAGATCAGATGTCGATTTTGACATCATCATAGTTAGGATGAGCTTTCTTCTCTAGGAGATGGTTTGGAGAGGGGAGCAGAAGGGCATTATTTGCCTCGAGGTCAGGGCTATAACGTGAATACGGAAGAACTCTCCGTCCCAGAGTCTCGAAATTTTCCTGAATTTTCTTAGCAAGAGGTTTTTCAACGGTGTCATACAAAAGCAAACTTTGCCTTGTTTTTCTTTCGTATTAAAAGCGTTGCAATCGAGCTGTGGATAGTTGACTTCGCGTTGACTGCGACATCTACACGGAGGGGTTTCCAGAGCTTAACTCCTCTCGTGTTCCACCAAAAATCCGAGAAGGCCCTACTTGGACGAGGTTGAACTTAAGCAATAAGATCTCCCGAAGCGTTTGAGCTGGACTACCGCCGCTTGTTCATTTGTTAGTAAACTGTACCCACTCCTCATCTTCGGCAAATGTGATGGATGGTCAATCGTAGAATCCCTAGTAAGTCGACTTGAACATAACGGTGTCAGATCGTGTTTGGAGCTGAATCGGGCTCAAGGCACGTGGGGACCAAACTCTACATTTTCGGATCTTCACAAGTCTTTGGAGATGCCACAGTGCTGTCTCCTTGTCGCATCGGAATCGCTCTAGCAAATGATCGATACTCTATCCAGATCCCTTTTCAACAGCGTCAGATAGAGCATCGTGATTGTCAGTCACAGGGTGGTTGGAGTGTGGGTTATTTTCAAATAAAAAAAGTCAACGCTGAGCAGAGTGAAGCGCCGTTGCACTGTGGTTTGAGAGAGCGTGCCCTCGCCTATCTTCTGGCCAATCCTTGGTCTAGCATGACTTGCGGAACATTCCAAGCAGTACTCGTAAAAATTAAGGGCACCGAGAGCCCTCTCGCGAAATCGGTGTAATATCCATAATAAGTAAGCAGACAACGAGCTGCTGAAATTGCAAAGGTTGATGCTACGTCAGGAAATATGTTGCGGATTTTCAGGAGTTCTCCCTAAAATTCTATAGCATTAAATGTAGTTTGTTGCAAGACTTATGGACCGACCTAATATTTCATCAAATAGAACTGGTATTAAGCAACGTTGCGTTCTCCGAGTGCGTTTCAGATCACTAGTTGAGGTTGAACGATCTCTCCATATCGGCGAAGGCAAGATAGCAGGACCTACGGACTTTCCCAGTGCTTCTCCATCAATATGTAGTTTGCCTGCGACGACGGCATTTTTACGCTATGTTCCGAGCATAACTCCTGTTATTTCAGACTATCCATTTATGCGAGATGCGACATATATCTTCGATGGATCATTCCTGATCACTTTAAAAGTATGGCGTTCCTTACTTTCCCCCCCCCATCTCAAATTCCTACCCGACTTTCCATTCTCTAATGTATAAGAATGAACCCCACTGCAGCAAATGTCGTCTAAAAAATCTTGGTGTCGGTGTGAGCCTCACCAGCCAAAATCACATCGCTCTCACTGTCGCTATGGAGATTGGAGCAGGTACTCTGCGTAGTAAAGGCGTTTGGAGAGTTGAAAAATCTAGAAGTTAACGAAACACGACACATTTTGCCCCAGACCCCTCAAATTTCCTTTTTTCAGTTACAATCTGTCCACATTTCTCTATTCTTAGAATTGGGGAAACCTGCAAGCTTTGTACCTTTTCCTACTTCTCAACGACTATATATTCACCAGCAGTAAAACCTGAGCCTCATTAGGGTTTCCTCAAGTGCATCCAGGGGGCCCAATCTATTTTAAATTTATTTCATTTGATATTAAATTGACTTTAATGGACATAGAATCAACTTTTCTAATTTTTCAGCCGATAAATAAAAATGATAGAATGCTTTTCCCCGCTTTCTGCTCAAGGTACACTATTACAAATCGAAATCTGTAGATTTAACTTCATAGAGCTAGTTTCAAAGATCTCCTAGCTTCTAACACAAGCATAATTTTACAATGGGTTCGCTTCATTCGTAAGACTTTTAGAATTTTATAGATTTATGTATTTCTTCCCAGAGATATGGGAGATTGTTCATACTTTGACCTGGAAGTTTTCAAGCATAACTAACCGTTTTTCCACTTATTTGTTGACCATTCGACAACGCAGTCGGGGGCAAGAGCTGCTGCCGTAATTTGCAATGTCCCATAAATGGCTCGTTCCCCGAAATTTTCGGCTTGTTATTCGAATATTGGCTTCATTAACATTAAAGGGCGCTTTTATGAGCGGAACGATGGACATTATACACTTCCTGGTGAAGTGCTGCAGTTTCAAGCAAGAGTCTCTCATTTCATTAGCCTTCAGAGCGCATTACTACAACCTCAGGTATTGATTCTAATTCCTAATTCTGTTCCGCCTAGACTGCGCCATATATGAAACGTCTCCATTTCCAGAACCTCCGACGGAACATAGTTGCGTATACTTCGAAGGGGTTCCCGATATTCTTTTCGTAGCTTCAGGGATTTAATAGAGATCCTATCAAATTGTACTGTTCTCTTCCAGCCGTTTGGGGACCATTAATTTCTTAGATCTAACTGTTCGAATATTTGGAACCCCTCTCACTCGAGAATATCTAAGGCTTAGGCGCTGAGCTGGCAGTTCTATTAATCATCAATTGTTGAGCTGTGCTGTCATTATTTATGGCCAACATTTCGCACTATAGGTTGACCTAATCTAAACTACGATATCTAATATTTCGAATGTGTTGACGTTTCTTGCGATACCTTGCGTTAATCCTTCTGTGTAAATAGATTCATCCCAAAATGCCATGACTTCTTTAGAAGAACCAATGAGGAAACTATGAAATTCCCACGCTTGACGAATCCCTCCTGTCAATCGTTTTTATTCACTTTTCCTTTTTTCCTAACACTTTTTCCTGTCCATTACACTTACCCTTTATGTAGTTCTTTACCCTCAAATTTTTCCATGTTTCTTTCACTTCCCTCAACTCCTTCCTGCTATTCTCAACAACGTCTCTATTGCTTCTTTTTCAAGCAAGGCGTTGAGGTTCGTATGCCTATTGAAGGAGATCTCCATGGAAGTCGGATGTCCTCAAAGGGAAGAATAGGAGAAGGAGAAGAAGATGCTACTCAGCGGTGCAAAGCATCTACCACTTCCACATCCACATACAGGGTGCAATAAAGAAGACATTTGTCTCTACTTCTAAATGAATTTAGTCATATTTTCCGAATTAAAACGGAATGCTCCCAGCTTAGAACTGAAGAGCACATTACATAGTATGAAACATCATAGTGGCCTTCCGTGGACGACGTCTGAAAAATCTGATGCGGAAATATGATGCGCAGGGCAAACTCAATGGGTTTTCGATGGAATATGTACCATTACGACCTTTACTGGAACTATAGCTAGAAGAGAGTCTGCATATTCAGTGGTAGACTTCCTGGAAAACCATCCGAAAGTGGATCGATCCAGAAAATTATGTAAGAGCTTCAGGCTGAAGCAATTACGGTAGGTCTCCCTGAGCTCGACGACAATGGCTGACGTCATATTCTGAAGACGGTGAGGGTAGTGAAGGAGGGATTGCGTCTACTCATACAGAGACATTTGGGTATGCTTGGTGAAGTACTTCCATCAACGGCAGCAATCGTTGCGGCGAGAAATATCGCTAAGTGCAACGAGGGTAAAATGTCTTTTTTTGCACCCTGCTCCCTTCCTGTATAATCAATGCTTATCATTCTGCATCAGGAAGTCGAATTCTCTACACCCATACTAGACATTACTTTCCTTTCCATTATTCAGTTAGCTAACTCGCCACAAGGTCGTAAACAAAAAACTTGTGACAGAGCATCGATCAAACGTGCTTGCACATATGTTGTTGCAGACGCTTTTGCAGAAAGTTCAGAAAGTGTTGAGGAAATTTTTTTCCACTCTTCTACAAGGAGAAGGTACAGGAAAAATTGTTCAACCCTCTTTAGCCTACGCTTTTGTAGAGCTCATTAAGTATCGACTTGTTCAAAAATCCCAGTCCTTTGTGCTCATTACAGTACCTGTGCGACTGCGGTGACTGTTCCATAAGGACCCGAAGAAATCGCTTCTCCTCGGCATGAACTGCGTCTGAGAAAAACAAGCGTGAGACTTAACAAGTGACAACTCTCGTGCTTGTTTCCCACTCAAGTAGTCAACTCAGCTCACAAAGCTCTTGATCGATGTGCCATGGACGTCAAAAGAAAAGCTTTGATCTTTGATGGGATCCTTAAATCTCTTGGTTCTTTCTTCACTTTTCCATCTTCCATCACTTTTGTTCCAGCAAAATCAGGCTTACCCGCGCACACTGAAACCCATCCAGAACATCATTCCAAAACAGACATAATTCACTTCGCTTTCCTTGTGCGTGACATTTATTGAAAAAGTGCTTATCCGCCTCGTTTCTGTAATTGCAGCTGTTCCTCGGTTTACGCTGACAAAAAAACGCCTGCTCGTGGCGGCTGTGGATAGTTATTGCCTTATCAAACTGGCATTAGCGAATAGCTTGCCGCTCTCGACAGCTTTTCTTTGCGACGCGACGGATGTTGCCGTGCGCGCCACAGTCGCGTCGCCGCTTGAAGGCTTATTCGTGCCTCTCTGTAATCCTTCGCTTTGGAGGCGTTTAACGGGCAAATTCACGCCTCTTCATCCGCCGCACATTCCACTCATTGCTTATCAACTTCACATTCTACTCACATTTTTCGTACTTAGCTAGCCATTCGTCGCTGCGCTACAGAGGAGGTCGGCACAAAAGCTGGGCGTTATTCACTTAGGACAGAGAGCAGGCTCTTTAGCATTTTCCGCCGCACCGCCGCGCACACACCACATTGTTCGCTGCGAGAATCTCAGGTCCACCGCTGATCATCAGTGGACTCGACCGAGTTCCTGCAGCGAATCATCAATGGGACCTGAAGATTACCGCAACGAACAATGTTTCGCGCTGCGAAACGCGAAAAAGTCGCTTTCTGTCCTAGTGAACCACACCCACAAAAGCAGTCAGCACATTCGAAGTAATGTCAGAGGGCAGACCGGGGAGGAATCACGGGTCTATTATTGTGGTGATCTCTTCCTGCCCTTTACCAGCTCTATGTTGTAGGAGCTGTATGGCAGACTCTATGGTGCCTATCGGAAACTGTTAGTTTCTTGTTGTTGAACCGAGATCCTCTGCAAACAAATGGGTCATAATGGTGTCTTTTTCTACCATTTTTTTCCTGTGATATTTCCATTTCTTCTTTACCTATTTCCCAGAAAATTATCTCGATCATTGTTTTCCTTAATAATAAGAATTAGTTGAAGGAGCTACAATTCTATTACTGGAAGTTGTATTGAGATATCTTTAAGCAAGATTTCAGGATCGGGTGCTCATGACTTCAAAAACATTCCTGTAACTCATAAGATTGAGCTTTTCTCCATGAATGGTTGAGCATGTAACTGGAACATGCAGCGCAGGGATGGAAGCCAGGGTCAACCGTGCATTGCGCAGGTTTCAAAATTTTTACGACCTCCTCCCCTTCAAAGGGTTTCAGTGCAACTCCATTTATTAGCTACTGCGTCGTTTTACATATTTGGCCCCATCTGTGTATGGGTGCCGTCACCGACATGGTAAAGTGGTGGACAGGGATAGGTCCGCGCTGTCTCGCTCAAAGGATATTTAACACATTGACGCCCGCGCCGATTTCGGCGTTTGTCGCACATGTGTCATTGGCGGTATTGCGTGCGCGCATACTCGGCGATGCTTCAATCTCATATGTGGGACATTTCGTGCGTTTCCCTTACGGGACCCACATAACAGATTCGTCGGAAGGGCGCGGGAGGTTTCGTTTCCCTTTACCAATTAGAATTTTTCAAGTTTTGTTCTAGTTGTTGTTGCTTTAGTTCTTCTTGTTACTACAGTTCATAGGTCTAATAAGTGTTTAGCTTGGTTTCGTACGTATTTCTGCGAGCTACTAGACGTGTTAATTAGGAAAATTTTCCGATAATAGTTTCTTTTTGATTGCCAAAGAAACTCGAAGTCTGAAGCGCAAACTGCATGCAAATTTCGTAATTGATGATAACTTGTTCAGTAGGTAGGCGTATTAGAATCTGATTGTTTGTGTTGAAATTGAAGTTGTCGACATGCCACACGTTCTACGGATTCATGAGACTAACAGAAGTCAATTAGTCAAAGAAGTATTAGGAAAGTTCATGGGGGAGCAAAATACAGATGTGCATACCCGGCGATGCACAAATGTCAGATGTGGGAGTTTCGACGTGCATACCCGGCGATGCACGCGGGCTGCAATGTGTTAATATCAGCAATATGGAATTCAATCATTAAAGGGAAGCACTTTCCGAATTTTTGCTTAAATTCTAGGCGTGGTCATACTCGCGGAGATTTCGCTTTCAGAATTGTACCAACTTTTTTTCGAATTCGCGAATCAGCTTTTTTTACAAACTGAATAACTGAACCTTGCAGCAATTACGTTACGATACAAACCTCTTCATTCAAAAGGTTATATCTTTCTTCAAAAGCGGTCTCATGAGATGGGATACAAAAATTTAAAACCCAAATTGTTTCCTTTTTGAAATGTTTTTAAACTTATACAAATATTCAGATATTCAAAAAATCGTTCCGCTGTTCCGCTTTTTCCCCACTACCTTTTTAAGCCATTCTCTTGGAAGGCGACCTTTTAACCTTCGAATGGCCATAAGTTTCTTCAACGTCGGTACATTGAGAAGCGGTAAAGACGAAATAAGAAAGATCAGTACTATATAGCATATGCTTGATTATCTTGGGAGGAGAAGCATTCTCCTGCCATAAGTTTTTACTAGTGCTCTGGAGGTCAACTCGCTGTACTCCTCCACATTGATTTGCTCTCTTGA
>MU883632.1:0-14599 GCA_036418205.1 Ostertagia ostertagi | reverse complement strand
AAAAATTTTCAGTCTCTGATGTCGACCACTATGTTAGTATAGTGATCTGCAGTATGTTCACGTATTTATGCCCAACAATTCTTCTCCATCATTTTTTGCCTGTGATTTTATCAAGGGACCAATATAAGTCGAACACAGAAAGGCTGCTCCCAGTTCATGGAAGGAAGGCGCCTTCCGTTCAATCCGAATTGCCTCGATTCTCAACGGAACCATTAATTATTGAGAAACTGGATCTATTCATCACCCAGCAAAGATATCTATTCCTCAGGGGTATGAACGCTGCATGATGTAAGGCAAAATATAGGCGAAATGTTGCATACTGTTTTGGGAAGGACCGAGACAACACGGGTTCATCCGAATTTTCAAAAGTGACGTCATTGCATGTTGCCGAGACCAGCTTAGTGGAAAGTATTGTAGTGTTGGTGATTCACGTGAGAGCGGACCTCAAGCATGCAAGCCGGGCCTTCCTCGCTTTGCTACCCGAAAATGCTAATTTTAATAGACATTTAAAGTCCTCTACAACCTGCAGTGGGAGTTCTACGGATATGTGGAGGATGTCGTTGGGCTGAGCTCTCTGGACAGCATATATAGCATTGATCCATAAAAAAGTGTAGAATTCAGCGAGGAGGTACAAGCTTTTCGTATTATTTTTCGAAACTTCAAGAATTGGGCAAGTATGACGAAAAAAGTATGCCAAATTTATCCCGACAGATTGGACAGAAGCTTTCTTTCGAAATTATCCCAACTTCCAGTGGATAAACCCTAGCCAAATGTCACATGAAAACACTGCAATGTAATTGCGTACACCTAGAGCTATCGTAACTTAGTCCATGGATGGAATTCGATGCCCTGATTACAAAAATGATTTTCATTTTGGCGCTGGCGCCACCTGGCGCCACTTGGCATACCCCTTGTCACGATACTTGTTTTTACCAAATTCCAAGCTACCTAAAGGATAAAGGATAAAGCATTTTCCGTTGATCGATCCCATTTGGGAATCGCACGCATTTATTAGGTTGGAAAGAAAGTTCTGCGACACTCTTTCTAAAATTTTCTTTTTTTCTGAAAAATTCATAGGTAACATTTATGACTAACAAATGGTAGAGCATTCTCGAGGCTTCAATCCACGAGGTGGATATAAGTGCTGCAGTCAGTAGTTATCCAAGAAAATTCAAAAAACCTCGACCACTAGTAAATCCATACTCCGAGTCACTGTCTAGTACAAATGTCTACATAACTATGGATTCGTGTCAAAGACCAACACTATCTGCAATAGCTTCAATAGGCATGCCGTTCGCTACAGCGTGTTTCACCTTTACCAGCGCTTCCGATCTTTTGATATTTTTATAAGAAGCCAGCAGCGTCCCTCACACTCCATTACAGGTAGGGCTCTTACAGAAGCTCCACTACATATTCTTCGTTATGGGCACCATTGTGTAGGTAGAGGCCTAGGCTGCGGAATACCAGAAGCTGGCCGAGGCAGCTCGTCAAGAGCCCTCGTACCGCGACAATATTCATTTCTTTCATGACATTGCGAATCACCATGATCCGAAATGAGCCCGGTAAGAAATTCTGGAGTTGCGGCAAGATTTCTTACCTCTCTTAGCGTAATCCCCTGGTCGAGCTGTAAATGTGCTACCTATCCTGGACCTTAAATCATCATCTTGATGACGAAATAATTAGACGATCAACTCCAACTCGAAAGTGAGGTCGCCTCCTTTCTTCGACCCGCACTCCGCTGGGTTTTGGAAAAGGCGCATCAGGAAATTTTCTGAGCGTTGAAGACAAGTGGTGTACACTCATGATAGATATATTACCGGTCAGGAGTTGTAAACAAAAAAGATAGAATTAAAATCAAAAAATTGAAAAAGTGTCGCAGGACTTTCTTGCCAACCTAATACTTCCATTTGTACATTCGTAGTGGCGCTTGAATGCGATGTGGCCTATACAATGACTTGCGGGGGCCAGCCGATGTACAAGTCAGTGTTTTTATCCTCCCAGACAAATCTGGTACCAATTAACCGACCCCGGAGGGATGGAAGGCTTGGGTTGGCCCGGGCGACTGTCACCCGACTTTAGGTATTGATCCTGGATGCGCTCGCGTGTAGGCGTGCCACTTCCAACACGCCTCGACTTCGCCTTCAACCGCCTACGCATATTTTATTTGTCTCCTGATACGATTATCGATATGATGCCTCATCGCTGGCACTCAAAGGGTTCGGCTGACAAGATGACGTCAAACGTGTCCGCTCAAAATGAATGTTGTTTTTGTGTAATAGGCGCATCGAGTACTCCAATTGCCAAAGTTAACGTAGTCTGAGCGGTCGCCGATATTCACTGCGTAGGTGTTTCTAAGTGTCATTGTCTAGGGCTTTCTACCTATCTACCAGAATTAGAATTCTTAAAAACATGACACAATTAAGGATCAGAAAGAGTCCGACTAGAAAGCTAACAATAAAGGCGGCCGTAATAAAATCCGTAAATCCTGAGCAAAATGGCAGTTGCACTTCAAAAGTGGGGCGCAGCTTTCAATGGTTGCAGCAGCACTTTCAGAATGAGTGGGCTCATTCCTAAGTTCCGGACTCATGACAGAGTTGCTAGGGTTGTAAAAAGTCGCCCTGCGATGAAAACTGTCAAACCAAGCGATTCGTGAAAACGGACGCCAATTCACTGCAGCCATGTTCGCTGCATAATTACGTGCTTCCTTCCAACCACAATTGGGTTCATTACAAGCAAGCCCCATGCAGTTTTGCTCAATAAGTGAAGATCAATAGATTGTTTGCAATTGCAAAAAATGGCTTTCTGCGCTTTCCAATCCACAGTAGCGCTGGAGTCGAATTCGTCAGGTATTCACTGGGATTAGTGTATGTAACAGAAGTGTAACTCTGCCGATTTTATGCACGTATCGTTTTGTTGACATTGAACTGTTCAGAATACCACTTGGTAAATTAAATTATACTTAATAAAAACTTATTAAACTTAAACTTAACTTAAAACTTAAATTTTGTGATCTACACCATCACTCACCTAGCGTGATGGAACTGTTTACAGCATGTGGATTGCGCACGAAGTGCCAGCTTTTCTCAACGTGCAGAACTCACTCTGAGTTCAGATCTTGACTTTAGCTCCACTACAATTTTTTTGAGGTTTTGAGAGAGGCGGCAATGAGAAGTTTGGCCTGCATCGGAGTATTGTCGTGGCAGAAAGCCATATTTTTTACTATATCTGGCTATCGAAGGGAAACTATATTCATAAGGCTATCATGTATTTAGAACAGCCTCATTTCGCTGAATACTAAGGAATTAGGGGATCGCCAAATGGTCGGACACATTCTCCTATATGAAAATATGTAGTTCCACTCTTTTGCATTGTTGGGATCTGATACAAATAAGGTTTCCGAATGACAGATCACTTCACAAAGCTCACAAGAACACTTTCAGAAAGACAAAAATTTGATTCGTTTGAGCAAAATTTCTTGCGTGTCGACCTTGGCCCGGGTTATCCGTAAATATGCGGAAGCTAGCTGCGCCACACTGCTGTTAAAGGCAAAGGTCGGGCTCAGGCACGCTAGAGAAGTAATTCCCGTGCCTGGAGGTTGTATGTGGGTAGCTGCACACATTGCAGCAACTTCCCACCTTGAAAAACCCCGTTAAGGCCCCGGGGCGTTCGGTTTCAATCCAGGGCCGCCTGGTCAATCCAGGACCGCCCACCTCCGGAAGTGGTGCGTGGCTGGCATAACGTGTGAAATCAGCTAGGTTGATTGCCGTATCAACCGATAGAACGACTGACATCTCCAGAAAACTTGTTTGTACGTGCCTCTTTCCCAAGCCAGCCTCCTTCACTGCTAGTGGGAAAGAGGGTTTTGTTAACGGCCTTGTCGACGGTTTTTCTCAGTTTTTTCTCCACTGTCGTTCCACTTCGCATCTCTATACTCAGTTTCAATCGCCATAATACCCCCTTATTGAGCCCGACTTTTGCCTTTAAAGCCTAATAACGCCCACCTCGGAAAACCTTGCCGTAATATTCGCTTCAGATACATGGCCCGTTGTTAGCATTTACTTGGGTCAGACGTTGATTACAAGGAAACCTCCTAATACACCTGTGATAATGTCGAGGATATCGAACGTGCCACTCTCTCTTCCAACTTCCTTAGAGGGGTCAGTTTTCTTGCGAGGATATCTTTTGCGAAGGAACGTCTCTCTATGCTTGTTTCGACTCTGATAATGCTACAAAGTCTTGATAATAGCGCTGACACAGGGATTCAATTACTTAGAAAGAAACAACTTGCTTCTCTCGCCACGCCCGTCTGTGGGATGTAAACAAACCTCGACTAAGCAGGAAATATCCCATTCTTTTGGGCATAAATTCATTCAAAAAAATTACATACTACTAGTGATTCAAATTAAAATTAAGAGACACATGTAAAAACTGAAGAGTAGAAATCATGATGATGAGGACAACAAAAAATTTCCAAACTTTCGACGCACCGTTTCTTAAAAAAATTATACTTTCTCCTTTGTGGAGAAATATTTTTGTGTAAATTTGGAGATTAGTAACCACACCCTCATTTTGTAGCGTGAAGTAAAATTCGAAAAAAACGCTCGTTATTTATGAGCCGTTATAAGATGCTAAAATAAAAATTCCATCTTTTTGAAAGCTGTTGTCTGTAAAGTGCCCTGTATACTCTTGCTATCCTTCAACTATTGCTTTTCTAGTGGAATTTGACCTATAGCCTACAATAGCCCCCCCCCCTTCTTCCTGGTACGTCTATATCTGAACCTCTATATTGCACATGTGTTTATAAATATTATGTATATGTATAATATTACATATGAAGAGAGGCTGTCTTATCGGCCTATTTCTTCCTCCCTTTGCGAAATGGACTTTGAAAGGGTACCCCGTCATTGACCGGCCCCGGCCAATGATCTGAGTGGATGAGGCCATCGTTGTTCCAACCATCCAGTTTGCTGGACACATTGTTTTCTCAATAAGCGTTGTGTATGCACACAGTCTTCGACGACGGATGAGAAGAATGAAGGCGTCAGATTTCAATGTCGCGGTGTCGTCGGCAACCGATCCGGTCTCAGCGTTGCAAGTGAGACCTCAGCGTCCATGCCGGAAACATTTGTTCTGCAACTCTACCGCGGTGACTGGCCAAGGAAATGGCTGCGAAGTGCGCGAGGATCTCTTTGGCTAACAAAGGAGTCTTTCTAGTCAAACGATGTGTGCAATGTTCGGAATGCTCCGGCGATATGGCACAACCATCACTATGAAGTGGTCAGAGTGAATGACTCATCTATCACAAGAAACTTGCTCTTCCCATTGCATTGGCTCATTGAGGGTAATATTTGAAATTTCCTCGCGAAATGCGGTCTGAAAACAGTTGATGCAAGTAGCACTACAGTTGTTCGGATGCTTTTGTAAGTACGTACTTCGACCGTCGGGGTCGGAAAAAAAGAACGAAGACTCAAATCAATGACTGAAAAGTTTGTGGTTGTGGCGAATTACTAGAGGAACTATCCCCATTTCAAGTATTGATCAATGTATGAATAAGTTGATGCCAAATCAGACAAAGAACCGCAAATGAAGGCTTGTCTGAGATGGGTCTCAATCTCAATTATAACCTCTAACGAACTATCAGAACAGCTTGCTTTTTTATGTGGGGAATGTTCTGTTCTGTAAATGGGGTTCTTTATCTTGAGTTTCCACGCAGCATTTCCTCTTTAAATGCCTTCTTCATCAGATGCGGAGCTAGTCTAAATCTGATAAGCTCCCTACGCATCAGTCGGAAAGCGAATGAAAAAGAATAGGACCACCGCTAAAAGGATCGAGATCTCCATGCGAAAAAAAATCGACATCATGAACCTAACACCGCTCAGCGCGTGGCACCGGTCGGTTTCTCACTTACCATTCATTTTAGTTACTTTTAACTCAATAAAAGGTACTCTTAGCAGCTTACCAACATTTGGAACAGAAACTCTCAATATTTGATTCTACAGTAGGTAACTTGTTGGAAGCATTTTTATTTGAGACATTCGATTTTGAATGAAACAAGAACAGCATTGAACTAACAAGCGCGAGGAAATTTATAGAAACCGAAATAATCCTTCTTTACCGCACTAACGCTTCAATTGTTAAGTCAAACTTAAAGCATTCGACTTCACTTCATTGGCAAGATAAGGTAGGCAATTCGTACTCGCGCGAAATCCTTCCTTATTCAATCACATTACTCAAAAGATAATCCTTTGAAAAGAATAACGGATAAACTTTCAACGTTGAGCAACAGATTTTTGAGCTCGCCACTCATTCAAATTACATTCCATAAACTTGACCTGCATTTGGTAGCTTTACTTCGACGACAGCAGGTTGTTTTTCATGATAATCGAGATGATAGCGTCATTCTAAGCGTCGTGGTCGCGGTCGATCCGGTACTTGCTCTTTTCAGCCTAGCAGCGCCGATCTCAGCGCGTTGATTTCAATAACGATCAGCGCATAAGTTATTTAGTGACATAGCAATAGCATTTCCTCGGAAGCGAAGCCTACGACAATAAAGAAACACAGTTGGTCAATCCCGACTGTAATGAACGTCCAAAGCATTTTGCTTGTTGCACCATCAGAAAAACGTATGTTGCCATATGTGTACTTTTTGTTTATATCTAATTTCTTTTTATTTGCACGTTCAAGGCAAAGAAAGAAAGCGAAGAATGAGCCGAAGTGAAAATTTTGCAACGTTTAGATTCCATCGTTGGTCTGTACCTAACCATTCCATGACCCATGTCGTTTATATTCATAATTAAGTCTATTCTATAGGATAAAGTGGGGTTCATGTTAAGGAAGATTGTCGTACTTTTGAGGGAAGGTACCCCTCTCGCGAAGGTTGAGTGAAAGGGAGCAAAGCTGGAAGCAGACTACAGAACGCATTGTGTACTTTCCAATCTCAGAATACCTTCAAAACCATCCGCGCTGTCACCTGCCAAGAAAGCTTGATATTTCTTTCTCAATAATGGGATATCTCCTGCACAGTCGCGCAGTGAACACTACATATTATAAAGGAAGTGTGCCTAAGCTAGAGCACATTGTGGGCACTTCCGAGTCAGAAAAATGGCGTGACTCCTCTGCTGAGTGTACTATTAGGTACCGGATATCTTAGTGTCGCTTTTCTGAGTTCAGGAAGTTTTGGGGCCGATTACTATGGAAAATCAATATCTCAGAAAGTCCTTTTTGCTCATTAATACTGCGAAATATGTTGCTTATTGTTTTCTATTGTTGGTTCACAATTTAACTTTCCCCCAATTTTTATACTTTTTTTTTGAAAATTCCCTGGGTCCAGTGTGCAAATCGCATGTGTGTACCAAATGCTTCAAAATTCTTGCTGAGAGCTACAACTTCCGCCCACCAAACCAACATTGCATTTGTATGGAGAAAACAGCTCACCGATCGGTTTTTCACAGTTTTCTCGAAAGACAGTGAAGTCTTTGAAGTGATGCCCGCAATCGTCGTCAAAAAGGTGGCCCTAGTTAAATCAGTCGAGACGGGGCTGCACCAGTCTTGTGCTGAAATGGTAGGACACCTTAGCAGTGACTGATCGATGATGCACAAACGCTTCGACGAAGTTGATTGCACAAGAAATTCTAATAAATGTGCTCATCTGCTACTCACGTGTGCTCAAAAAGGGTGCGTTTTTGACCCTATGTGGCAAAAAAGACTCCGGGAAAAATTGTCCAGTTGAGCTGGTAAGTAATAAATTTTCCACCAAACAGTGCAGACCCTACTCTAACTAAATGTATACATCTTTGTCCAGGCCATCAAATCTTTCCCCAAGTGAGTAAAGCCATTTTCAGATGATGTCAAAACCGACCTACCTCTCTTTTTCGACTCAAAAAAACTATCCTTTAATCGTACGAGGTTTCCACTCATACTGGTAAATGGGAAAGTGCTAATGAGTCATTCGATGAATATGCTGTTTCACTCACCGGATTCTGAATTCAAATATTGGATGGTCCGGAAACTCGTGGTGAAAAAACGACACTAAGATATCCGGAACCTAATAATACCGGTAAGTCTGCTACCTTGCAAGAATCTGGGTCTGAACATGTTTTTATTTCACCTCTGGTGTCTGAACATGTTTTTAGTTTTCAGTCGAAGAGTCTGAATGGCTAGGTACGCCATTACGAAAGTTCTTTTGTTTCCTGAACCCCCGTTTTCTGCCTGTAATTAGAGACGAAAAGAAAAGTTTTGCAGTTTCTGCTCAACCGTACTTGCAGGATACACACTTCTCCGAAAAATCTTGTTGACTTTTCGCAGAGAAGGGACCTTATGAATATCATCGGTCTGTCGAAGTATCTTTGAAGCTTTTACTTCATTTTCCGTCACTCGACGGAGTTTGAAACGGGTAATAATTCTGGCTTTAATCTCCTTCTGCAGATGCAATATTTTAAAAAAATGGGAACAGAGCTCTGAATGACCACCTAAAAATCCTATTGTGAAAAACCCTATCCTCTCACGATGTCTCCGCATGTGCCCAATCATGACATGCGGAAACATCCTGTTCCCGAAAGCTCTCTCACCCAGTTTATAGACAGTTTATAGACATGGTTTTCTAATAAATTCGAACTCATCACGAAAGCCATAAATCATCATCAAACTCATGCAACCTTATCACCATGAATCATGAAACCATGGTTTATACCCAAATGCATGGGACTTTATTACCATAAAATATGGCTTCTCTAAATTGAGAAACATGAGCCTGTCAGATGGCTAATTTTTCATTACGACCTGTAACAACTTTTATTTGAATAACATTAGCCAGGTGAAAAATATCCCTATACCGACGGAACATTACGGATGGTGTTTCACCATCCGTAAGAAGCAGACCTAAGAAATTGTTTATTATAGAGAGTGCAAGCTGGGGAATTTTCGCTTGTTCCGAAGACTTCCCATGCGGGGTCTTTACCTCAAAAAGCTACCATGAAGAAAGGTATTCACGTTTAGCTTGAAAATTGTTTGTGAATTGCAAATGGCACCACCTCCCACGCAAACGGTCCGGGGGTCAAAATTCGGATCTCGTCCAGGCCAGCCAAGCTCTGAATCCACCTGGGGTTGATCTGTTGGCATCCGACTATCCGTGAAGACTTTTACATCGCCTGGCCCACGTAAGTCATTGAGTACGCCGCACCTCAGTTGCCACTACAATTTCGAATGGAAGTACAATGCGTGGATCCACAAGGGTCTGATTAATGCTGGCATCTTTAACCTTTATCCAATCAGTCTTTCGTTGTAATACTTGGAAGCTTGTACAGGGTGTCCCAAAATTATGGGCGCCTACACACAGCAATATATTTCAAGCTTCTAAACGGACGATGCTGACTGAATTTACACATAAGGTTAAATTGCATCATCCCCAACAATGTGGAACAACTAGATATCGAAATACTCTCCAACGCGACTAATGCAAGCTCGAAGTCGCTTCTTAGGCTTCGCGCACGTTGCACGCAGGAATTCCTCGTCTATTTCTTCTCAGGCTTCCTTCAATGTTCCTTCCAGTGACTCGAACTGTGACGAAGAACTTGACACACCTTACTTTCGCTCAACGACCACACTAAGAGGTGAGGTGGGCGCGAACCTGGTGAAAATGACGGCCGTTCCTCGGTGCCAGCAAAGTCGGGCAACTGAACTCGGCACCACACTTGGAGGAACTTGGCCATGTAGGCCTGAGCACTTTTCTGCTGGAAACACCTCGGGTTATTTCCACGGTAGGACTCGTGCCGAGCCTTCATTACGTTCACCTCAAGTGTCCGGATTTGCTGATGAACTTACCGAAATCAAAGGAAAACTAACGGCCCCTTACCACTGGACGTGGTGTTCCTTTAAACCGAAATTGAGACCGAGTTCGGTGATTTGCAAACAATCTTTTAGCGTGGAGTAGCACTCCTGATATTTCTGCCCGGAATGCAATCTTTCTGGCTATTGCCAATCCGCTCTGCTATGGAAATTTTTTCCTCATAAGAAAGGGTGGTAGGGTGCGTGTCCTCACTGAGGGGTGAGCAACCTTCTGCAATCTTTGACCCTCTGTTGCTTGTTGATATCGAAAATGAGCTGACACTCCTGCATATGGTAGGAACGGCTATGTAGTTCTTCATTGACTACCTTTCCCATCGATGACTTCGATTCCTCCAGCTCCTCCGCCATTCTTCTGAAGGAGCGTCGTGGGTCGCGGTCAATAATTGAGAATGGAACCTTTCAGACACCCGCTCCGCGCAGTAACGGCCAGCCTTTCTACCTCTCTTAGGCCTATGCATAATGGACGCTGTTTCCTAGTATCGTAGGATAACCTTCCGTATAACCCTTGTGGAAACTACAAAATATTTGACATTGTCCTTCATTGGGGTATCCACCTCGTGCATGCGAATGATCGCAGGTCGCAGTGAAAGACCTCCCGCCCTCCTGAAGATAGTAGGGATTTCACACCTACAATCAAACAGGTTACAAGAGGACCTTTCGTGCGTAACTAATCATCAGCAAATGAAGGGAGAATAATAAGTTTATTTGACTTAACAAAACACGAGGTTGATAATATGATTCCGGCGGCTAACGTTTCGGCGGTTTCGCCTTCTTCGGAGCCTAAAAAGTGGAAACCAATACATGATTTATTCGACCAAATGTCTCATCGGAGTCGATCATGGGATGAATGTGAGAACATAATCGAGTACTGCTGCCAAATATACTTTTTCGGATTCGGCGCCATAATTTGGGACCCTAGGGTCTAAACTAAGTTCCACGGTAGCGAAGGTACATATATTCTTTGGTCTACCACTTTCCCGACACAATAGCTAGTCGAGCGGTGTTATATGGGGTCGGTATAAAAAAATCTCGGTCTGCACTGGTGGGACGCGAAGCCGAGCCTGCTTGTCTAGCATTCTATCATGGAAATGATAAGTATCTTTTTTTCACTTCTAACACATGATCCCTAAAGGCAGTGATTGCGATGAGCGAGAGCGGAGTCAATTTGTCAATGTCCGGTGAAAGGGCATCGTGAGAAGTCTAGCTACAATGCTAGCAAGCTGAAGGGTATGGTCAGAACTTCTGAGAATCTTCGCCATGGTTCAATAACCTCAACAAAATAATATCAATCCTCTTTCTAGCCATTGTCACTGCCTTTGAAGCGGATACATCTCTGTAAGTAGCAGTAACTACGAATTGGGTAGGTAGGAAGATAGAACTGTGTTGTGACGATTCAGTGCGATGTAGCGATAGGCCATAGCTCGATAAGAGCGAGTCAGAAGCCCGACTCTTACATTGATCTGATTATGGAGCGGTAATCGTTAGAGCTGGCCGTCAACGGCCGCTCCTTCTACCGCTAACGGGCGGCGTGTTCCTTCGGATTTCTATGTCTTAGTTAACTTCGCTCGAAATCTCCACGCACCCAATGACTAGATACGAAGAAGCTTTAGCCTCTTGATTTGCGGAGTTTCATAATCTTTTCCTTTTTTTTTCTTTTTTTTCTTGCTTTTCAGTTATACGCTGTACCTCTCTCCCACCTTCAATTAATTGAGTGGTTCTTATCATACCAATACTCCTGGAGCTGTCTTAGAGAAACTGGGTATGTTTACAGATGTTGGTCTTCTTCATACAAACATGTAGGAGACATCTAGAGAATATTGGTGGGCAAAGTAGGGGCTCTAACCTTACGAGGAGATGTTGCAGGAAGCCAGATTTCTCCGAAAGTAGCCGTCAGTGGAAAATATCATATCCATAGTTAGGACCATCAGCAACCTATACATAGACTTTGACTAAAAATTGGTGAAGAAAGTTGAGAACGGCAGTTCCTTAGGGAATTTCTCTTCGCTCCCTTTTTTGATATTCAGAGGATACTCAGGAAAAATAACCACGGTTTGTTGCGTCCATGGCACGTCTCTATATCATACAAAAATTGGTTTCGAGAAAGCTGGGCATTTCCTGGAAGAGCTCCCTGGTTAATCTCATAGGTTTGCCTCAGCCTTGGCCGCAATTTACCACATTTCATTGTATTACGGAGTACCAAGTAAAACTCCTATGGGGCGCAAACCCCGCCCACACAACGCCGTCTTGATGATAGTGAATGTACCTGAAGGAGAAGGCAGCAGAGTAGGCCTGCGAATTTAACATAGCTTGTTGTAAATATGGTAAAATAATATTAGGTTGGAAAGAAAGTCCTGCAACACTTTTTCAAATTTTTGATTTTAATTTTATCTTTTTTGGTTACAACTCCTGACCGGTCTTATATCTACCATGAGTGTCCACCACTTGTCTCCATCGCTCAGAAAATTTCTTGATGCTCCTTTGCCAAAACCCAGCGGAGTGCGAGTCGAGAAAGGAGGCGACCTCACTTTCGAGTTGGAGTTGATCGTCTGATTATTTCGTTATAAAGATGATGATTAAAGGTCCAGGATAGGTAGCACTTATTTACAGCTCGACCAGGGGATTACGCTAAGAGAGGAAAGAAATCTTGCCGCAACTCCAGAATTTCTTACCGGGCTCATTTCGGATCATGGTGATTCGCAATGTCATGAAAGAAATGAATCGTTGTCGCGGTACAAGGGCTCTTGACGAGGGCTACTCGGCGCATTCTCGGTACTCACAACTAGGCACTGCTGCAGCAATGAAGTTGCCGTAACAGTGGGTAGTGTAAGTAGGGGTTCTGTAGGAGCCCTACCTGTAATGGAGTGATGATGGATGCTGCGTGCTTATTATAAAAATATCAAAAGATCGGAAGCGCTGGTAAAGGTGAAACACCGCTGAGAGCGGTGAACGGCATGCCTATAGAAGCTATTACAGATAGTGTCAGTCGTTGACACGAATCCATGGTTTTGTAGACATTTGTACTAGACAGTGCTCGATGGGGAGTGACGGGAATTGCCTAAGTGTTCGACGAGTTTTTTGATTTTCTTTGTATGACTTGCTTGACTGCAGACCTTATTTCCACTCTGTGGATTGAGGAGGTCGCATGGAGAATTTGCTCCACCACTTTGGTAGTCATAATGTTCTATAAAGTTTCACGAAACAATAGAAAAATTTATAGAAGGTGTTGCAAACTTGGCTTGTTAACACCTAGATTAGCATCAGTAAGAAGCAGAGAGAAATCGGTCGCCAGAGAGGGCTCCCTTCACTAGAACTGGTTACCCTAATAGTAGTATTAACCACTGTAAAGGGAATTCCTTTTTTGGGACTCGGGATAATCTCGTCAGAGGAAGGATGTTACGGTGATTGGAATTCAGTGAGAAAGCACGATGGTCAAACGCCTATCAGCGAACTCTATGCAGTCAGTAATTCATGGTCCACGAAGCAATTAGACATATAGGAAAGTTATAAATAAAGGATAAAGGATAAAGCATTTGCCGTTGATCAATCCCTTTTTGGGATGCGGCACGCATTCTACTTCCATTTGTACATTCGCAGTGGCGTTTGAATGCGATGTGGCCTATACAATGACTTGCGGGGGCCAGCCGATGTTCAAGTCAGTGTTTTTATCCTCCCAGACAAGTCTGGTACCAATTAACCGACCCCGGAGGGATGGAAGGCTTGGTTGGCCCGGGCGACTCACGACCCAGGATTTGATCCCGGACCGCTCGCGTGGTGAGCGCGCCACTTGTCACTGCACCACTCGCCCCTCTAATGTACAAATTTACTATAGTTAAATGAACGAGAACATGATAATTGAAAAAAAAAATATGACAATCAAAAAGGGGCGTCAGAATCGTCCGCATTTCTTGAGATCGACAGCAACCTAATGGGCTTTTTTGGAAATTCCCCTCAGATGGTCAAGTAAAGAGCAAAGATATTATCTAATAAAGCATTCTGAGTAATGCGCAGCAGGTTTCGTCTAACGCGTGAGAAATCAGATCCAGACAGGCAGCAATTTTAGTCGTTACCTTTCCAAAAACTGCTACTGCCACGGTCTCCGTCTGCTAGTCAGCACAAGCGATCACAGTAAACGAACTCATACATCCCGTATTGAGTATGTGATACGAATCTGAACAACAAACGGCTCTCGAGAAATCATCAAATTTTATCACAGGTCTAAAACGACATATGTAAGCGATCAGCGAAGCTCCACTCAGACTTCGTGCTAATTTATGAATACCAGATTAGTCCCCCGTCAACCGCCGGGACCTTCCTTTCCTGCGCAAGCTTTCTATCCTCCGCTATGGTCCCTTCCTCCTGTGACACCAACACCTCGTGGAAGTGACGCGTATGCAACACAATGGTGTTTCATACAGTAGAAGGGACACAATCATGATATGACGGTAGATTTTTCGCTTCCCTTCCTCATCCTCCCTTCATCTCTCCACTGCCTGCCCTCAGCTGCCACTGCAGCACCATGTGGAATGAACGGAAGTGTGCTAAGCAGGTGTTTATATAGCCCTAAGAGTGTTATCACAACTATCCTGCTACAAAACATTGATATCTCAAATCCTGTAAGCTACCCGATTTGTTAGCGGTTTGTTTATCCCATGAGCTTCCTTCTCACTCACTTCATTTTGCGGACGGACACACATACATACATACACACACACACACACACACACATACAGATACACAAACCGACACACAAACCGAC
>MU883629.1:0-10615 GCA_036418205.1 Ostertagia ostertagi | reverse complement strand
GCACTTGTAGTCTTCTTTTAGCGTAGAACCTCTCACAAGCTTGACCGATGATTCTGCAAGATTAAGTCACAGGTTTATAAGGTTCCCAGCGGCTTTTGTCAGCGGGTAATTTTGAAATAAGTTGTATTAGATGTTCATGTACAATTTTTTCGCCAGAACATCCTCTTCCCATTAGGGGCTGTTATTGAAGTATCTGGGAAGAAATAGTACCTTTCTTCACGATCGACCGACCAAGTACACTGGGAGATTGATGTTCGAATTTGCTGCAATTATGTTTTGTACTGTATGCCGAACGAGGTTTTTAAGATGGAATCTTTATTGACTGGCCTGACGTTTCGACAGCTTCGTCTTCTTCAGAGGCCTGGAGATAGTCTGAAGCTTTTGATTCGTTAGCTACTCGATCCACCGCGCACAGTATTCTTGACGTCAGAGAACGTCGAGAATACTACGGCAGGGTGAATAACGGTCGAGGAATTCCTTGACCATGGCTCTCTACCTGTGTGAGAGTAGTGTCGAGAGTGAATGAATGCGCGGAGAGCACAGACGGCTCGCAGCTGGCGAGAGTCAGCATCCGCGTGGAAGAGCGTGAAACAATCCTCGACAAGCCATTGTCTTTCCCTCAAGCCATTTTCACCCTGTACTACCGAGCACTCAGTATGAAAACCTAACTCACCGATGATTCCACCGATGCGGAGCAGTAGCTCACGCCTAGTTTGCTTAGTTGACGTCAGTAAAAAGAATGAGCTCTACTCGTCTCGTGGTGCCATATAATTCTCGAAATCTGTCAATTTGCACGTCGCATTGATAGCTCGCACTTCGAGACAAAAGGCAAGAGTTCATTCGTAATCGACGGACATTCGTTCCGGCCATTCATTCTAGGTTTCCTTGCGAAAATCCAGAATGATTCCAATGCTTTTCTGGATGAAATCTCAGTCTCGAACGCTAACACAGAACATTTAACATCAAAGTCGTTCCCATTGTGCTCCTCAATCTTGTGCTTGCCAAGTGGTGTAGTTACATTACCACGCCTCTTCCCAGCTAGATGCTCTTGAATACGGATACCTAGTGCTCTCCCAGTTTCTCCAATATACGTGCTATAACATACCATACATTCAAGTTGGTAAATCACCCCAACCTTACCACAATCCCCTAACGTGCCATTTGGGCAGACGATACAGTCTGAAGTCACGCACTGCCTGTCATACAGTCTGTTTCGGACGAGCTGCCGTTTGATATTGCTATTAGGCACGTTAACTAATATAACATCATCTTGCAGCTGAGCTCTTACAATACTGTGATGTATTGCAGTGCTGACTCGATCGGAGATGAAAGGGAGGCACAAAGGTAAACTTTCTCTCGGCGTGGTACGTGTCGCTGTTGGCCAGCACTCGATCTCATGCGATGCATTGGTACCGAATAGCCGTTTTCCGCAGCTATTTTCAAAGCTAATTGCCTTGATTCCTGTCGTTCTTCATCACCAGAACACATCCTGGTTGCTGTTGTGACCATGTTCTTAATGACTGCATTTTTGACTGGACCAGGATGAGCTGATGTTGCGTGAATCAGGATGTTTTTGCAACTAGGTTTTCGATACCACTTTATGCTAGCAGTGCCATTAGACAACTTGATTTGCGTATTCAAGTAGGGCAGCCAATCGTTCCTTGGTACTTCTCGTGTGAGCTTGATGTACTGGGACTGCTGATTCAGCAGTCGGAAGCATTCATCCATTTTCAGACTGTGTTGATGTTATAATGAAACAGTCGTCGATATATCTGCAGTACATCAAAGGCAAGCGACTCAGTACTGGTTCTTCAATTTTGCTCATGAAGCACACGGCAAGTACTGGCGCTAATCGCTGACCCATGGCTAGTCCTCTGATTTGAGAATAGTACCATCCTGACCATTTAAATATGTTACAACGTAAGCATTCTTCAACCAGAGTCATGATGTGTACTTTATTTAGCCCGAACGTCTGGATGTTGTTGAGATGCCTATCTAGCATTTCAGACAAAGCCTGCAGAGCTTGTTCGTTTTGGACGTTAGTATAAAGTGCAGTAACATCAAATGACTCCATCACACAACTTGCTCCAAAGTTGGAACTGTGCAAACGTTGAAGAAATTGGTTCGTGTTGGTCAGATGGGAGGGAATTTTGGTCAGCAACTGGCTCACAATTGTGTTAAGGTACCACGATATTCGATCGGTTGGCCCACCAACGCAGCTTATGATAGGTCGTATTTTGAAGGTGTCTGGTGACATTGATAGCATGTCGCTTGGAGCAAGTTTGTGGGTTTTGATAAGACTGTAGAAAACTGGACAAGTGGGTTTATCTAGCCTAAGTCTAGTCAAGAACTTTTTATCGATTCCAGCTGATTTTCCCACTGTCGTCCATACATGATTGAGGTGTCTATACTGCTCCACGAAGTCTTCAACGGTAACGCGGCGGTAAATCGTTGAGTCTTGCAAGTGGAGCTCTGTTATCTCGCGGTCCAATGATTGCGGCATAACAACAAACTCCCCACCTTTATCGCTTACAGAGATGCGTATTGTACCGTTCGATCTTAACTCACGTACTTCTCTGAACCCTTGCCATTGCTCACGAGTCATGTTTTTATTGTGAAGCTGTCTGTATCGATTAAGTGTGGCTAGCACACCAGATGCCAAAATTCTGAATTTTACATCAGCTTCAGCTACTGGTTCGGGTTCTTTATCCCAGTTAAGAAGAACTGAAGTCCACCCCAATATGGAACAAAAAATTACTGCCCTCCATTGGTCATATGTTGCCATCAAAAATCACGAGTACCACCAACCACTTTCGATACCCTCATTATGTAACTTTCGCAGGTTTTCCCGTTTTAGCGTTCGGCGTTCTTCAAGGCCACCCACATCAGCAGCAGTTTTTTGTCTGCCAGCCGGACCACTTCACTTGGTGTCGGAAACGTGAGCCTGTCAGAACCGAAAAAGCCAACAACCACCCCTGGCGATCCAGCTCCATTCCGCCCCATCACACAACCACTCAACGGCACATAAACGTCTACAAAAAGAAGCACACCCATAACATACGAGTTCCAAAACTGCACGTCAAACTTCCCACTTGAGAAAAACTTCGAAACACACCATTTCGCGCTATTGCCTTTACATGGCATTTCATACAAGGAAAGGGAGGTTTTGAGGTAGCCCTCAAAACTGTAGCTCTAAAATTTGCAGGAATCAGGAATGGAAAGGAAGCTCATCTGTATTGCGTCGATCGTAAATGCACATTTTCAGCTTACTGCAACTGGAACAGTTATTCCTGCGAGCTCAACTGGTTTTTTACAGTAATTTACTGATTGAACCAGTTTGCTCATAACAGCAGGTCTGCAAGATCCTAAACTTCTAGCGGCTCATGTAATTGATACAAAACTTGGCTACAACGAAAAGAAGCCATAAAGTGTTCGCAGCCATTGCTATGTGTTGGTCACCAAACAATCAATTGCTTTGAATCTCTAATGCAGGGAAAATTCGTGGCGTATCTCCCGCAAGATTGGCTATATCTTTCAAATTCAGGAAAAACTACACACTGACAGAATGTGTAATTGCGTGCTGTGAGTGTCACAACCCATATCAACAATCAGACGCGCCGCCGTCGAGCCGGGAAATTCGCCTAGCAAGCTGCACCTTCAATAGGCTCGGCTCCCGCTCAGGTCAACAGAAGCCCGGCACCCAAGTTCGGTTTATACCAAAGGTGTCTGCTAGGATGTAAACACAAAAATGACAATTCTCAAGCACTCGGCATTTGATGAAAGTGCTTAAAGGTGAATGCTTCAAAATTCTAGTTATACGCGGAATACGTGGCGCATCCTAAGAATTTCTTTTAGCACACAGAGCACCTTGCACTTGAACATTACTCGACCTTCATTCAGAATATCCAACAAAATCAAAGTGATCCGCAATAAAACCCCTTCTTATTGGCCTATGCAGTTTTCATTTAGATGTGTTTATTCATAAATGAACGAAGAGGTGCGGCGAAGTGGGTCATCAAGACCTAGAAGTGAAAGAAAACTGATAAAAACGTTGAAAATGAGAGCCTACTTCTTGTGCTGTGGGCGATCACAAAGCCTTTGGGATCGACTAATGGTACTACTACGACTATGGTAAGAGACACTTCGTCGAGAAGACAACGTGCTCGAAGACAGCAGAGAGCGCATAGCAGAAGAGCAAAGCGCAGATACTGCAATGGTGGGTGTTCCATGGGTGTGCACTGGTGCAATTTGTAAGTCCCTAGTGCTCTTGAGCGATTTCACGTACGGAAATGGGACCATCTCTGCATTGCGGACCCATGTACCCTATTTACAGAAGAGACTAATTCACTCAACCTGGTCGTGAGGTTTACCCTTAATTATACCCACCCAAGTGTATGTAGTCCTTCATCGTACAATAAATGATAGTCGGATTACAACGAAGACCTAATGTCTATACATGACTCACAACGGATTACAAGCGACAAATGTCTATAACATTCGGCAACCAGATTTGAGGTGAATCAGTGTCGCGTTACTTTGTCATTCAGTGCTGATTTCACGAATAACAGACAGTGAATGCTCCATCTGAGTGGGAGAAATATAAACGGCTGGAAAAAGTCAATAATAGGGAAAGTGAGAATAGCCTAGCAAAGTCCGACACCAGAAGTGCAATATGAGGGAACTTAGCCCGTGAACAAAGAAACAAGGGACAGGCCACGCTATCAGCGTAATACATGGAAATGCGCGCAGAGCCTTCATTCTCATTACGCACACGAAAAGAAAAAAAAGAAGATGAACTCAGTATCCAGAGTCGAGAGGCGTTCCTCAAAGATGCGCGGCGCATTCTTGATATACTTAGTCACACTTCTGTAAAAGTTTTTAGACACACAGGATAGACTCAAAAAACTCGACAAAGTGGCTGAGGGAAAAAAGATTGGAGGATAAAATTTGATAAAATGGTGGGCGATAAGCTTTGCAATTAAAGTGCACTACGATCTCTACTCAAAGGAAGAATTCACGATAAGAGAAGGTCGAAGAAGTGGAAAATTTTGGGAGACAGGCGGACCTCCTGAGGGTGCTGACCGACGCGTAATTAGTAGCGAAAGATTTGACCTCGGCGATCTAGCATGGCTCACTCTTGGTGCGGTTGGCGGGGTACGCCCACCGACTATCTAATCACTCGCCGCAGTCTATACGTGGCGAGTGATTAGATAGCAGAGAGAGCGTAGTGTTGAAGAGGGCACAGCGATGAAGTCCGTTTAATGCGCAAATCAACGGGCAAGGAAGGGGTCCACATTTCTCGGGTTTCGGGCCTTTTCAAGTATTCCTTCTTTAACTATGCTCCTGGAACCTCTACCTTTATTTCTAATCCTAGCAGGGTCTGTCCTATCGTTGCTACTTTTCGAAAAATTTTTACGACCCCCCTCCCCCAACGTGGATTTGATACGACCCCCTTTTCCCTACCTCCACCATCTCCATCTTCCCATCAAAACCCGCCCACTTTTTCCTCCAAAAATGCCGTCGAGCGGGCGGGGGGGGGGGGGGGGTTAATAGTCCACTCTGAAACGGTAAATATCTCCGAAAACTCCTTCTTCTTCCCCATTTCAATTTTCGCGCACTGACACGGCAAAGTTTTTATCCTTCCTGCGCGCCTCCACTCGCCCAGCCTACTACCCACGAAATCTTAGTTTCACCTCAATCCCACACATGATTTCGAGCAACTAAAGTGGGTACGACCCCCCTCCTACAAACTCAACCAGGTACGACCCCCCCGTTGTTACTCGTAACAACGTAGGGTTGACCCTGTTTTTTCAACATAAATTCGGCCTTGAAAGGGTTGCACGATAAGGAAAAAAGGCCGAAGAAGATGAAGCTCACCTAGTGAAGAGAAATGATGCAATTCGAGGCGTTGTTCCGTGGAGCCTCCTTGAGTATCTGAGTCTCTAGCCGTTGAGCAGGAGAGCCGGTTATCGTTTGAAGAATCGGCCAGGCACCATGAGAGATCGAATGATAAGCCGCAAAAGTCAACGGCAAGGCACTGGCGCTTCTTCTCCGGGCTTTTTTTCTAGGGTTCTGTGCCATTTTTTTTTTTTAGTTTTTTCATCTTTCGCGCATCACTGTCCATCTTTCTGATCACCACAATGAAATGCGGGTATCAGCAATCATCGCTCGTGCTGAGGCTTTTGCGTTTCCTCTCAATAAAGGATTATAGGTCAAAATGGTTGTACAAGGTGGAATTCAATCCAATGGATCTGCATCGATCTTTCTGTGCATTACGCCATCTCCGTCCTTTGACAGAATCAAGCAAGGACGGCAGATCGGCAATTTAAAGGAGGAATTCACGATTAGAATGAAGGTCGAAGAAAGGGAAACTGACCTAGTTGAGGGACCCACGGACCTCCTGAGGGTGCGAACTGACGCGCAATTCGCATGGAAAAATTTGACCTCGGCGACCTATCATGCCTCAAAGCTGGCGGGTCCGGCGATCTCCGCCCACCGATCATCTGATCACTCGCCGTAGTTCAATACGTGGCGAGTGATTAGATAGCTGAGAGAGCGTAGTGTTGAAGAGGGCACAGCGATGAGAGTCGCATCAATGCTCGAATCAACGGGCAAGGAAGGGGTACCATTTCTCGGGTTCTGGGCCGTTTCTCATGGTTCTTCCTTCTTTCGTGTACCACTCACCATCCCTAGGTTAATTTGAAATGGGTTGCTTTTTCATCGTGAATTCGTCCTTTAAGGCGAAAAAGGATGGAAAGCAACCGATTCTAAGAAAGAGGGCCTCCTCCCTTCCCTCATGACCAAACCTGCGCTGAGCGCTTAATAAAGTGAAAAAAAGGACTTGAAATACTATACGATCCACTCCCGAAAAGCTAGGTATAAGCAAGTAGACACGGTTCTCACAAAAAGTAAGAGGAAAAGGTTTCAAAAGTAGCACTACGATAGCCTAAAAATCAGAGTAAGGACTCGTCAAGTCATCTTCTCTTTCAACGGACACTGTGAGTAAATGCGTAACACGGCAATCAGGGAATTACGGAAGAGGATTTTAAAACTGATCTGCCATAAGGCGTAAACCTCAAGCAATAAACTTCGTATAATCGAATATGCTAAATATTAACGACCACCCTATGACATTAAAACAGCTGCAAATCCGTGTTGTTGTTCCTAACGGGCTAAATCACAGATTGGGTACTGAAAACTAAGGTGTGTTCATAAAACGGGCATAACTAAGCCAAGGCTACATTAGTCGCTATGGAGGCACTCACCTCCTACAATTATGCCTGCACACTCTGCTTGAGCACCGCTTCAGGAATTTTCTAGGCTTTTCACTCAGCTTTTGGTCTTGGACAAGCGCGACATATGGTCAGAATTCATAAGGGTGAAACACTATAGAACAGGGTGAATATTGCTTGAGGATTCCTCAACGGCACGTCGAGGATTTTCGCCTGATCCTTTACGTTCTCGCGCGCGGATATTCACTCTCGCCACCCGCGAGCCGTCTGTGCTCTCCGCGCGTACATTCACTATCGGCTCTACTCTCGCACAGCAGAGAGCGATGGTCGAGGAATTCCTCGACCGTTATTCACCCTGCTATAGAAAAACTCAAAATCGTCGCATGGATACTCCATAACAAACAAGTGGTGTTTGTCATTCTGATTAACACTATTTAACACATTAACATCAACGTGGCACCTAACGGGACCACGCTTTGCACGTCATATAGGACGCCGCGATACTCTGTGGCACCACAAGCCTGTCATACATTTTGCTCGAATGCGAGATTTTGTAGATTGTTTATGATTATTCTATAGCAACTAGTGATTCAAATTGATAGCTGATAGTTGGTAAATGATAGTTGTAATAGTGACAACTGATAGAATACAACTGCAACAGGCTAATCATTTCATTGGCAGAAAACATTTACATTTTGTGGAGGCCGTCGTCACTTGTGTTGTGTGGTCTGCACTCGACGCGCATCTGGTTTCCGAATGCAGAGGGTAGTTTGTGTTGCATTTCCCTAAGGTTTCGTAGTTTTTTCTGCTTTTCGGGCGCGCTCATGAAACTTGTCCCGCGCCGATAAAAAAGCAGAAACGCGAGACCGTGAATAGAGTATAGAGGTTAGAGAGAAGAAAAGCTCACTGCTATCAGCGGGCGGGACACACGCAGAAATGGGCGGAGATTGCCACAAAACTTATAGGTCAGTTCAGAGACAGTTCAGAAACCGGAAAAAAGCAAGGATGGTTGACGAAGGAGGAGAAGGTAAAAAGCCATCGGTGGGTGGGGCATGAGCCGTAATGGGCGGAGCTAAAATCCAAAATCGCCGTATGGCTCAGAGACAGCACGGAGACCGAGAAGAAATCGAAAAGAATCAGCTTGGAAGAGTAAGCCAAATACTCCTGTTAGATCGAACTGAATTTGAAGCTTCTCGTCGCACGTTCCATATCGCTGCAGAGCGATGTGGTGCGTACAACAACGTGCGGCGCCAAGTGGTCATGATATCACCATAATTTTCTTAATGAATTAATGACAAATTCCTGGAAGTATTACACAGAAGGAACACTTGTTGCACCTGCATGTGAGCGACCACCGAATAGCTACAGATCGTGGTTATTTGCAGGCCTGAACTTCAGGTTTTCACGGGGGACCTAGGAAGGAGCTAAAGAATGAAAGGAAAAGACTATACATGCTACCCATATAAAGGGTAACCTGTACTTTTCATTTCGTCTCCATTTCCCATTCGTCCACTCAAGAACCACTCTACGAATCGAATGATAGGGATATGATAATGATAGAGGCATACTATATAGTAGAGACTATGGCAGTAATTAAGACCGAGTCTACTCGACCACTTCACCACCGTTGAAACCTCCACCCGCCGCCCCGGACCATTCCACATTTCGTTTCAACCCTTTTTCGACCCTCTCTCGAAGACCTGCCGCCGCCAGGTTTGAGTTGGTTTACAGGAATAGGACGCCATGCGTGACATATTGCCAAATATGGCTGAAGCAATGGTGGCAACCTAATTGCGCTTAACACAGTACACTATCCTGTTTCGAACAGATTGGTCTGCTTGGAATGCCTATAGTTAATGTCTTTAGCAACGTTGGCACCAAAGGCCACACAATGAAATCGGGTTTTTTGCCAATTACAGGCAAACAATTCTGAATTACACATGGCCAGGGCCGCAGTGCTGAGCAGTGGAAAGGGCAGCTGCACTATAACGCCTTTTTATCCGTCACTTCCATACACTATTTCAAAGGGACCACCGCTAAGCTCGTCGAAATCTCCACAACGTCCCTGGCCAAGCAATGAAGCACAAAGGCTCGGATATCATGATACCAATATATCGCAAAGCACCCAATGAGAGTCAGGAAGTGGTCGAGGTCGGAAGAAAGCTGGAAAAATGCTGAGACGGGACATGTAATGCTTTTCAAAGACTCATTGATAAGAAACGCTAAAAGGAATTCCTGAGAAAACACAAGGGAAACGAACACCTATTCACCGGTGGTGAAAGGGGTGAATGAACGTAGACAGCCTCGATGAGCCTGTATTGGACGGTTATATTGCAGCCAATGACACATGCAAACACAGATTGGCACGTAGTATTGATAAAAAGCATCCACTGAAAGGGATCAAATGACGTCAGGGAACTGAAGGCAACTTCCTGCACCAAGGCTACTTCTATAGAGCGTTATCCGTTAAGGGAACATACAGGGGGGATTGTGGATCATGGGTGATTCCTAGTTTAGTGTTGTGAAAGGAAATATTTAAAACAGAAAAACTTTTTCAAAATATGCCCGGCGCCTCATGCCTGGACCTTCAATTAAGAAAGAAGAACTAGGCTGGAGGTGGCGCAATGTCCAGAAGCGCCGTACTGCCATAAAACAGCCCACTCGGTGTTCCCGCACAGTTTCCTGTTCAAGGGTCGATACTGTCGATAGATGTTGCTGAAGCTTCTGAATCCGACCCACTTCCCCTTCCCCATCAAGCACCTTCCTCATCAAATCAGAACACTGGCCTTTTCTAAAACCATAAATACCACCTCCCAACATAAAAAATTACCAAGGACAGACTCTTTTTGGCCACCATATAAAAGCTATTCCGTAGAATTAGGCCACTCAATCGATTTCATTGAAGGAAGCACAATGGATCCGTGGGCTACGTGCAAATTTCACGGTTCAGCCCTACAGGGACAAATTCTGTCGGTTTCGAGAATTCTGTCGGTTTTGAGAATTTCCAAAATGCTGCGTAAAATATGAGTGCGCGCAAAACATCGAAACCCGTGCAGGCGGCAGAGATAAGGAAAATTCAGTCAGAACTCCAACAACTGGTTTTGGAGTTTACATATTGCCATGAGTTCAAATACTGCCATGAGAGAATCAACAAGTTAGCACATTGACGACAGCATGACGCGCATGCGCGTCAGATTTTCACCCGGATCAGGCTCGTTTTGTTTGACTTATTTGGCATTTTTCATTTTTCAAAACTGTCTGCATGCATTATCTTATCCGGAAAACTGTGCACCAATCATCAGTGCAACTATTGAAAAAAAAAATAATACCGAGTTGCACGCATAACGGGTGGTTGTCAATATGTTAAAGAATTTCTTGGTCAA
>MU883628.1:0-10249 GCA_036418205.1 Ostertagia ostertagi | reverse complement strand
TGCCTTCGTTTGTTGTAATCACGACCTGTGCTACCGTAGCTTAAGATCGTCTGTGTCCGTGAGTTACTAACAGTTTCCTTGTTGAAATGATTTCTACTCAAGGTCGCAGTGTCATTATTCCCATGCTTGCAGGTTCCGGAAACTCTTCAGGAAATTCTTTTGCACAGCTTAATGCAAACTACAAGTGCTTAAGAGGGATGCGAAGGCAGATTCACTAGTTGGAACAAGGCTCATCAGGTCTGCTGTTGTTTCAAGAATTTGTTTTTGAAGGATTCACTTAGTCCCGCTTTTCGTTTTTTTTCAGTATGTTTGGGGATGAAAAAACAGTGCATACAAGCAGAATTGTGAAAGAACGTGTGACCAATGAAGCACAGGAGCGTAGGGTGGGGACACCTCCTTAGAGTTTTTCCTCTTCGATCTCAACATCCACTTCTATCATTTGTACGCCCTACAGTTACGGTCTTGCTTGGCCGGTGCCCACTCAACCGATCTCTTAGGCATGCATTCTGCCTTCTTATTATCTTCTTCAACTGCAGATCATACAAGAACCTTGTCTGTCTCACTTTTTTATACTGGAAGATTTAATATTTAATTTCGAAACTCGTGGATGTCATTTCTTCACTCTAGTGATTCTCTACAGACTTTTTCAATGGTCGATAAATCTCGTTTTTTTCTTGCTGTTGGTAATTTGTTCGAAGATTGTAAATCAGTGAGTCGAACAAGTACTTGGATACAGCTGATTTTATCTGCAGCGTCTCAAATACTTTGCGTCTGCAATCGCCACAAGTTCCTTCATCATCAAAACTCATGAAAAGAAGCCCTACTTGATCTCATATCATTATTCGTTCGTTGCCGGAATTGATTATTGTCGTGGAATTGGGAATTGATCTAGATTTGCTTCTTAAGAACTCTGTTAGTTTTCATTTTTTTTCTTAATAAATTTTCTTTTTCAGTGCAATCGTAGGGGGAGGGATACAGCAGCGTCGCTAATAACATTTTTGTTGCTATGGGTTGTTGTGTAATTGATAGAAGTCAATGATGAGCAAGGGCTGTAGGTTCACGGTGTTGGGGAATACTGTCTGCAACAAAAGAAGTGGTGCGATTACCAGATCGAGCACGCCCTTTGATTGAGTGCTACCCGAACATACAACCTTTGTTCGATTGAATGCGAGTTAGGTAAGGTTGATTTTCGCTCTTCGTCAAGTCCTTCAATAACTTCATCTCCTTGCCTCGGAATTTCAACGTGTCGATGTTGTCGCGAACATTTTTTGTGATATCGGCGTGACGCGACTGTTACTGAATTACTTGATCATGTGCTGGATCGTGGCTTGGAATATGCTGAAGTCGGTAGTGATTGCAGATTTTGATTTTGTTGCTGGAAGCAAATGTCGAATTCAGCACGTCTAAGCGAAGCCGCAGATTGCGAGCGGAAAGCTGCGCGGAGTGGTGAGTCATTGCGATTAGTATTTATTCCGAAATTGGAAAATGAAATCTTCCGGCTCCCGTTGAAAAAAGGAACTGCTGGCATTATTTTGTTGGAGAGATTCCATTCGGAAACGCTAATTGTTTATTCCTCGTTCTACTTCAAGCCTTGAAAAGGAGGGTTACGCCTTATAGTTCAGTTACCTCTGATATCTGCTATCAATGGGCTAGGATTTGGTAGTGGTTGTATTTTGCTTCGGATGTTGGCTGTCGTCACTCTTGAAAGAAGATACACATCCTTTGAAGCCCAGCCTTTCTTTAACGCTTGCAAAATGATGCATTTTTACTGGAAATTTTTTGTTCTCTTTGAGTTGTTGGTAAGATTTCTCTCTCCAGAATCTACACTCAAGCAGCTTCAATGTTTTTTTTTTTTTGTCCGAATGCTTTGCAGTTATTGAACAACTTTTGTGGTTTCGTGAATTGTTCTTTTCAAGGATTTTCATTATCCGACAATTACATGTGTGCTATGTTGCGGACAAATATCTCTTATACTTCACTCTAGTTAAGTGTAGTATATTCCTTTAGTATTGACTCAGTTTTTTCAGCTTGAAGACATCGATGTTAAAGTTGAAACTGAAACCAGATTACGATGGAGCTGCAACCGCTTTGGAGCGTGCTTCAGTGTGCTATCGAAATGCTGGAGATGCGAATAAGGCAGCTAAGGCGTTAATAAGTGCTGCTTGGTCATTACGAACAACTAGGAAATCGTATTTCACGCGGCCAAGTGAGTGAAAAATCATTTTACATTACAGTGAACTTTTTCAGTGTTGTTCTGTTTCGAATCGTCGTGTTATGTTTTCATCCCTTTTTTCAGAGCTCGTGAAGGTGCAGCAATGTTGTTAAGAGATGCCGGTGATAGTGCAGGGGCCTACCCATTGTTCGAGAAGGCGATTGATCAATATGCAGAATCAGGAAGCCTCGATGACAGCATGCCAATGTCGGTGTGAGAAGGCCGCACAGGTCCGTTGGTAGACTTCAGGAGCCAGAAAAAGCTATAAAGGTGTGACGTTCTCTATTATTCTTATGTGTTTAGTCTTTGAATTGCGTTCAAGTTCTTCCCATTAGATCTATTTATATAAATTGGATTTATGGTTCCAGTTATATGAAAAAGGACTCGCGTTGGTACAGCAATCTGATCGTTCTAAGTTAGCAGGAGAATTCCTAAGCCAGATCACACGTCTTAATCTTCGACTAGAACGTTATAGTGAAGCAGCAAAGGCTATTCGAGATGAAATAGAAAAGTACGTCGAAGTTAGAGTAAGTTCTATTACGAAACTTTACCTTGAATGGTATCGCTGGCGAGAGAATTAGTGAAGAAAAAATGGTCTTCGAAGCTTATTGAATGGTGTTGGAGAATTTTAGGAGTCAGGACGTGTGGGTCAGCTCGCAATTGCTTTGGTTCTCGTGCAGTTAGCTCTGGGTGACTCGGTGGCAGCTGCAAAATATTATCAGTGGACAGTAGAGTGAGCACAACCATTTTGTTCGAATTGTCGCTAGAGTATCAGTTTTATGAACATAACTTTTAAAGACAGTGCGCTGAATTCGAGTTCACAGATGACGCAAGGGCGTGTCGACAGTTGATTGGTGGATGGGAGAGTGGAGACGATGAGCAGTTCCAAAATATTCTGAAGGATGGCGTACTACGGAGTATGGACAATGAGGTAGGTCTATTCTTAGGTTAGAAATCACAAAATATAATATTTGCATACTGAATGTTTCCAGTATCTCCGACTAATGAAGAAACTTCATGCACCAGAAGGAACCGGCGAAACTGAAAGGCCAGACGATGGGGGTGATGAAGATGACTTGAAGTAGTTGATGTGGAGGCCAATTAGTCATTAGCGTCCAGTTTGTTTGCAGTTGTGGCAGCTTTAATTTTATGAAAATTGTGATGCTGTAGGTCAGAGCTGAAGCTGTCGGATTCACTGTTGTAAGAAATGCATTCCAGCTCATACTGGTGATGTTTGCCATGATTTCATATTATTAATAATCGCTTGTACATTGTTTAATCTTATTGTATGTAAAGAAAGTTGTAACTTTATTAAGCCTGGTGATTTAAATTAAGATATTTCGGTATAATTCACGCACATAATTACATAATAAATATATATCTGGATCTGTTCGCATTCTCAACTTATTTTAAAAGTAATAGTAACTCATATTTGTGTGGGCACATTATAAAAGTAGAGAAAATTTTATTTTCATCAGGAGAGCTCGTCTCTTATGGAGGCTTTCTTAGAGCAGCTTCAAATTTTGCGATTGCAATTTGATGCCCTCAGTAGTGACGACCACGAGGACGCTTTAGGTAATAGATTTTTGCGCATTTTCGTATACAGTCATTTTATAGTTTTCGAAAAGTTATGATAGCAATCAATGCTGTACCTTTGAAATGTGCAGGAGCCAAGGTCTTGCACACTGCAACTATTATTGCACGATATGCATCCACTCGTACTATCCCCAGTGGTCAACTCTCCACTAGCCTGGAGATTTTTTTACTGCATGCATGATTGTGAAGCAGTTCGCGTAGTAACATCCCATAAGCAATGCTTTTCATAGGAAACACCAAGGGCTCAGTTGGTTGCTGATGAACGTGGTTACCTGTACGTTTGAAAGCGCGATTGGGCTGCGAAACAGGAACAATTGTGCAGGACACTCTGCAACTTCTCGATTGATGGTTTTGTCGAGGAGTTAAAAGGATGGGTGCTCACAACATTTGCGACTACGCGATGACCGAGTTTCAGATGAAGTCAGTGATCAGTGCCAGCGAGATCACGCGTGTTGTTACACACATAATCTCAAACTGAGGGCTAATTTACCATATTTACTTTCCAAAGGTATGGCGCCCAACACTGTGAACATTTTTACCATGCTTCTCCAGGTCTGGAACAGCTTTACACGATAATCCGACTGCAGATAGGCCGATCATCTATTTATTTATTATTTATTTATTTCATTTGTTTATTTATGTTTATTTATTTATTGTATTTCACTTTATTTCTCACGCTAGAGAACGTGCCACAGCATGTGAGAAAAGTCGAGAACGATACAGACATAGAGGAGGGTTAAGGGACGAGAAAAAAAGATGACTGAACTCAAAGCATCCGAGAAATAAAAAACAATCGGCAAGCTAGGTAAGTGCCCAGGGTGCGGACTTTTGGTGCGTCCGGGGTTGCACGCGGCGAATCGCGCGGCGGGCTGCGCGGCGATCCGGACGAGGCAAGTCTTCGCGGGCTTCTGCGGTGGAATTCAACACGTCAGAACGTGTGCAGATCGCGGATAGAATCCACAAGGTTCTGCTTCGAATTACATTCCAACGCGTGGATATTCAAAGGCAGCGGCAGGAAGAGAAGAAAAGGAATAGCAAAAGGCTGTTATAGCAATCAGGGCGCTTAGGTTGCTGGCGCTTGTTGTTAAGGGGGGAATCCCATGAGCGGAGAGATTCAACCAATTATTGTTTGGGACTAAGCCTGAGGGAAAGAGTTTCTCGTGGAGGATGTGAGCAATTTCTGTTCTCCCGAGCGTATTTCCCTTCTCATGAGCTTAGTTCTAGTGTCACCTTCCATTGGCCCTGTTTTGAAAGTTCTCCCCAAGGACAGGAGCGCCGCGATTAGCAAAGATATAGAGTTGACAATAAATAACATCTCACTAAATGACTCCATTTTTAGTGCTTCTTATTCATATTTATAATATGATAATAGTGACATTTCTATGAAGTTTCTCTCTTTCATTCCTTTCGCTGTAATCTTCTCACTGACACCGCTGCATTTCTCCCCAGTGGCCGATGCATTTCACGATACTCCGCGGAACTTCTCTCTAAGGCAGAAGCTTGTGCGATCTATCGCGATCTGCAACACGTGACTTGTTGGAATTTCCTTGGATCGCCGCGCAGCCCGCCGCGTGATTCGCCGCGTGCAACCCCGGACACACCAAAAGTCCGTCGCCCAGTGCCCAGATCCCCACCGGTGGACGAGCACAGCCCACACAAACTGTACTTAATCCAAAAGGCTGCTGATATCCCTGCCGTACTATTCAAGGGAAGGGCAAGCAATGAGGACCATACCACGAGAAGGGGAAAACTACACTCCTGAAAATATAGCTGATATGGGATGCAATGAAAACCACTTGACATAAGGACATCCTCCTTTGCCTTGCCAATGCTGTTTTTATCATCTCTATCATTACAAAAAACGCATTGCGGTCCCAGTTGCCTCAGCGATACATCACGGTCATGATGTATACAGGGGCTCTTGGTTGCACAATAGGAATATTCACAAGTACGCATATTCTTTCTCCTTTTTTGGTCATCCTTTGGTTGTGCTATTTTTGTATAAAAAGCTGGAGACCATCAATTTCAGCAGCGGTGGCGGAGACGGTCAGTGCGATGCGAGATGCAAGCGTTCGCCGTCGGTTCGAGAGAGAAATCGAGCTCACTCTAGCTTGGGAAGCTGAGAAGATGATTGTGGTGCGTCTCATTTCATAGTTCTTATCTCATCGCTGCAAGCCAGTTTTGCTTAGGGAGGGGTTAGCAGCAAGTAGAAGCTGGAATCGGCATGAGTTAATAGGAAACCTGAGGACTGGGAGTGTTTGCATTTCTTTCTGTTGAACGGTCTCACACCAGTTAGAGCTGTGTTCAACTTGATTGCCGCTGGTCATTGAGTGTGTTGTTGGTGGGTACTGTCGAAACAAAGCGGTTGTTCTGATTTTTACCCACAGTTTGAAGTGCTCGAGCCTGATATTGTCCAGTCTCATTCCTTGCCAGCGAGAAATGCTCGTATTTCTGATGTAATTACTCCAAAAGCTTATTGTACAGTTCTGAAATTCCGTAATTACGGTATAAAGTCTTGAATTTCAATGTCATTCGCCTTGCGAAGGAAGTTCGACCGCGTTCGAAGGGCCCATAATACATTTAAGTTTCCGATTAGGCTTGAGCCAGCATTCGATCGCGGAGATTAAATCAGGGATGATCTGACCAAATGCAGGACCTCATCCGACAATGAGGACGGAGGTGTTTTTGTCGTTGACGCTTCGTCGGAAACTCTATTTGTTAGCCTATTAAGTGGAGGTGCGAACGGTATTAAACCCTATCAACGACTAATCCTTAGCAATATAGTCGAGCTGTTTTTGAAAATCAGTGATGAAGTCTGAAAATTTACCCCTCTTCGGCACATCGAATTTGCGCGATACGCGCAAGTTACTGATTTTATGCACTCTTCAAAATTGACTTTTTACAGGAGCGCTTCGCCGGTGACTGGACCTCGGCCAATCCTTTCCACGACTCCTCGACTTCGTCGTTTAATTTTGAAACATCCTCAACGGGGTTTTTGAAACAACATTTTGAGAGGAAGGACACTGATTTCCCTTGGGACGAACTTTCCAATAGAGAAGGTATGTGTGATGAATAAGTGCGCTAACTTTGCTAGTGTTGCTCAAAAATTAATTAAACGTGCTATTTTCAATCACTACATTTTCAGTAGACAGTAAACGGAAACTGTCGACAGTTCCTCTAGAGGAGTCAGAGGTTTGGAATCTGCTGTGCTTCGATTTTGTAAGACGTGCTATGTGTTTGTTTCAGTTGGATTCAGCGTCAAATAATGCTCCAAATACCGCGAGTGGTCAAGGAAGTATCGAAGAGAGTGGCGGTAGAGAGGAACATATCGATGAGCAGCTGCTGTCGACCATCGTAGGAGGCGGAAAATCTCTTCTGTCAACTACGTCACATGTGGACAATGGAGTTAGCACTGGAAAAAAGTTTCATATGTGCAACTTGCGGGTTTTCGGCCAACAACCGGAAAGCCACTCTATAGGTAATGAAATCTTTTAAATGTTGAAATGAAAAGTATGAATTAGGATTTGCAAAGCCCTTCCGCGATTAGTTGTTTGGTCGGCGTTACATTTTTGTTTCGAGTCGCCGTATATTGAATGCAGCTAGTCCCTCAAACATTTGTTTTCAACTACCTTATGTAGAAGTTTTGTTTTCCCTGAATCAGGTTTGTTTCTGTAATGAATCGTTCACGGCTTTCTAAAGAAATTTCCTCTCCTTACAACTCTTTTCAAGAATCAATTTTTCATAACAAGCGTTCATTGCTACTAGAAAAGTGGTATGTGTACCCTTCCGTAGTTGCCAAATGCGCAATATTTTGCATTTAACAAGAAGGTCTCAAGGTGTGTTCCAGTGTCTTACTGTCGCTAGTTTTCAGGCATGGCCTAAGGACTAAACATGTACTAAGAGAATCTAATACGTCCGGATCTCTGATGTGCCCTCTATGCTCCTTCTGTACGAATAAGATGTTCAATTATAATCGTCATCTGAGGCGCTTTCACAAAGAAGTGGTGAAAAACCCATGCGCGACTCAATGCTCGACTTCATAGCAGGTGACTGGCAAGCTTTTTTTTTGTCGTTTTCACTAAATCTGAACAACATTTCATAAAATTGAACTTTTCAGTGTGTATGCGGCATCACTTGGATGCAGCAGTAAGAGTGCGCATTCTAAACAATTCATTGTTATTGCAGGAAAAATCGGATGCTTCAAATATCAAGAAGTTAGGCGAGTTTAAAAACTTCTGCTTTCTCTGAACATTCTACTTTTCTTGTCTTTCCTTTCGGGTAATTCCAGAGACGGAGTTTCGAGAACCCATCCCTGGCTGGGTATTGCTGCATATGGCTCCACACGACCCACGCCTTTAAGTTCGTCGGTGTCCGGAGAATTAAACACCATGACATCTGCGCAGCCAAGCTGTCACAATCCTACTCTCCTCGCAATCCTTTCCCTTTCCATACTTGTAACACTTTGACGACAGCGTCGCGCTTCGCGGGTGCGTTGCAATTCTCCCCCTCAGGTCAGGTCACCTACAATTGCGACACCACTCATTTGCTCAAAGCAAGCTGAGGACTTAAGAAAAGGCCTCATAGGCTCAAGCATAAGCCAATGTGTGAGCGGATGCCTGGGCCTTAGCCTAATCCAAGCTTAACCTTAGGCTTCAATGATCGCGCAGCTCTGGTGACCTGACGTAGGAGGAGAAGTACTTCTCCTATTAATTTTAAAGGCACAACACAGACAGTAGGGTGAAGGATTCCCTTTGCTTTGTAGGGTAGATTACTAAAGGACAATCACAGATGTGGCAAACAAAAGCATGGAAATCGCCCAACAAGGGCGCTATGGTTTGGAGAAGTTAGCTGCAGCAGCTGTTTTATTTCCCGCCCACATCAGGCTTTGTCGCGCTCTCTCACCTCATGCTCTCCTTACTGCGCTAGGTCTCCTTGCCTTAGAACAGCCGCCTGGCAAAGGTGAGTGAGCCCTTAACCTGAGCGTTTTGACGGATTCTTTTCCTTTTTTCTTTACTGCCGGCCCACTTGGCACCGATACATTCACATTCGTGTGCAAGAGCCACACCAGCTCGATCCTTTGGGCATGCTTTCAGTGCACTGAAGTAGCGCGCGTTGACTAATTATAGGTCGCCTCCTACCCACTCGGCTAAAAAAGTCAAAACAGCACGGTCGTCAAGTTGTAAAACTGATGGCCGTGCTACTATGATAATTGTTCCTCTTTTTAAACTTTTATCAGCCTTTTTACGATGTGTGGACCGTGGTGAATATTCTAGTCTTTGAGAATCAGTTTTAGAATTTACGCTTCCCCAAGGGATCTGGATAGTAGGACAAAGAGGAAGATCGTCACACGGCTGAAGAGGTCCTCCTTTGGCAGGAAAGACTACCTCCTCTTGTGCTCTTCTGCGTTCAGTAGTGGTGGTCCTATTGAGGGTAAGTTGAATTTCGTTTCAAGTTATGTTAAATAAATAAGCTAATTTTACTCGTTATAGATTTGTGCGATGAATGAACTGCACTTATTTGTGGCCGCCTAACGAGAACGCAGTGGTAAGAAGACGGGCTGGCTCATCCATCTGAATTTAAATAATTACTATCTAGGATCGGCTGGCTTCGTTTTTGAAGGCCTCAACGGTGATTCCGTTTTCGTCTTTTCAAAGCGAGCGAGTATGACAAAGTGTGTGTGTGCAGCATGGAAGTACGTGCAACTGTAGAAGCAATAGCCAGGGGGCAAAGAAAGCGAGATGTGGCCTTTTGTGGCAAAACCTGTGACGCAAAAGGTTCCCAATCTTCTTTGTGTTCCGCCTTCGTCTGTACTCCGCCTCTTAATTTGGTTCCAGTAGCAGTATCACTCGCTTCTCACTTCGAAAGGATTAACTTCTCTGTGTAATGCGTTATCAAACAAAATGTGGTGTTTGTTGATATGCTGTCACCAGTTGGGGTTAATTCCCGATGAGCTCTTTTGTGGGTGCTGGCTCGTCCATGGTCGAAATCAACAGGCGAACCATGGGGTCCCGTTCTGTGGTTCTCCACGGATTCTTTTTTTTTCACCACTGTCGCATCAATTCACTCTACACCCGTCGAGAGTTTATCGTAATAGCTCCCTTTATGGATGTAACCGTCGTCTAAAATTTCTTTTTGAACTCGGTCACCAACACTATGACCTCCTGGAAAACTGTATTGATAGCGTTGCTGGGACGTGAGGAATAGGCCGTGCAGAATGAGGCATGGACCGGTAATCAGAACCGTCGTGCCCTACTCTTAGTGGCTGACTGCGCTTCATTCCATGACCACTATGTCCGTAACTTCGCAAAGCATGAATTGTGCTTTCAGCCGCTGAATAAGAACAGCTTTTCAATGTGTGGTCGTTATATATTGGTCGAGTGGGTGGTACTCGACAGCGACAGTGACGTTCACTACGCAGCCGTAGCAATCACACTCACGTCC
>MU883627.1:0-11706 GCA_036418205.1 Ostertagia ostertagi | reverse complement strand
AATCTTATCATAAGGCCTTCCCTTCCCTCTGATTCATTTTAGGACTGCTGACTTGAATCCAAAATGCCTCAAGGGTTTTCCGTGCAGATGTTTCTGATTCTTGAGCCAAGACCTTAACTGTGACTTCAAAGTCATCCCCATCATGAATTTGAACCCTGTGGGCTCCTAAAGCAGTTGATGATCGTGACCTATTCTTGCCCTCTATGTGCTCTCTTATACGTACACAGAGCGTCTAATTTAGCGAATTTAGCGTTAAATTTTTAAAGAGTGTTCCAGAACTTTCTTTCCAACCTAACATATAGTAAGATGTGGCGCCTTGAAGAGGGTTGAAGCGATATCGACCCAAATGCTGCTTTTCTTCGCTTCATCCAGGGTGACGACCTGTTGCTACTGGGGAGAATCTAACGTTGGAGTAGCGTCTGCAGCGTGAAATATGCTAGTACTTCAGAAAGTTTCTGTTCCCCCGCTTTTTGGACGGAAACCTTTCACTTTTCGTTGTAGCGCTGTGGTTTACCCTCTAAAGTGTTCATTCCTGTCTTACCTCTCCGTTGTCAACGTGATCTGTTGATACTTATGCTCACGAAATTGCCACTATTACTAAAATTGCCATCGTCGTGCACTTCAGTACAAGCATGGCACATGCCTGATTACAAACTGTTCCCTTCTCAGAGTTGTGTTAGCCCCGAAAACTGTAAATTGGAAATTTAAAGACTCACTGATTTGTACTTTCTTCAAAACGCGGGTGAACACTATGTAACAGATTACAATCAATATATCAATCACTGCAATAGACATCATACACACAGTGTAAATGTTGCCGGTCAAAGGAGCAGTGATGACGCAGAAAACTCTTCTAAACACAAACTCGTTGGGAGAGCTTGTAACTTCCTTCTTGCATAGAGCAAATGGATAAATAAGGTAACACAAGATGTTTTTTCATGGTTTTCGGCCCACATGTATATTTTAAACACTATTTTCATTCAATTCCATTATGAGCATTTAGTGAACCAGCATTTATCATCACAAGGCAATGACATGAAAGTACTCATGTGCTTTTTTTATGCCATAATAAGTGCTTATCGAAAAAAATTTTATGACGCTCTAAAGAACAAGGTGATTTCCATTAAAAACGTTCTCTAGTGAAGGTGAATCACTGATGCGCGGCCTGTTCTGTGCAGCGTGAGGCCTAAGCATAATGACAAGATTTGAACATCAGGATACGCCACATGGAGCAGGGTTCTTGACTAGATTTTCGATTCGTCATAGTCTGTTACATACTATGCTATGCTTTTACGTTTTCATTGCCTTTTTATTTGGTAAATAGTTCTACGTCATCCAAAACCACAGTGTGGCGGCGCGCCACTGAACGAACGCATTGCGAGACCTGTTGTAACTAAAGGATGTGCATCATTTGTGCTCCGTGCGACTATGAAGTGAGCGACACTCGATGATTTCTTTCGTTGAAGGTCTCAATTATCGGAAACGCAGAAAGACCAGTGGGTCGTGACTTATCGCAAAAGTTGTATCAAATTGCGACTTCAGGGTGAGATTTAACAAAAATGAAACAGCATTCAAAATTAGATTAGGCTGCGAGTCGTGAATAACAAGTATATAATAAAAATCTCAGATGGACAGACCTTTCCCGATGCGCATAGGGGAAAAGAATCTAAAAATTTGAAGCGCTTCAGGCGCGTACTAGGAGTACAGAATATATGGAGGTCAGAAGAAATTTCTTTGATTTTCTCGCGTAGATAATACGTTTTCGTGAGAAACTTAGCAATAACTTCAGGGACTTCCAGGAAAACTAGCAGGACAGGAACGACGCAAACTGTTACAGAAAAAAAGCGAGGTAAGGATCTATCCCTTTAGGGTCCGTTTACGCGTGACAAGTTCTTGAGCAGCCTTAAGTTAATATGAATTCATAACCATCGTCTGTTGAGATATGGTTGAGCTGTGCTACAGTTGATAACCCGTTTCGAGCATTTAGCTTCGAACTGGATCACATTCATTCTGACATCACTTGATGCCGTGTCTTATTCTGTGGTGTGGCTCGGAAAAGCCTGCCTGTAGTCTAGAGTACCTCGGCTTGCTGAACCCCCTATTTCACACACATAGGGCTAGTTCTAGCCTTCCTTCTCGCCTCGACCAATGACATATAGCGCATATACCGGAGGCCTCAGGGTGACACTTACGTGGACCATTTCATGAATGAATTTCAGTTGTATCAACACGTGCCGTAGATTTGAGAATGTGATTACATATCAGTTGCGACTGATCCCTGGAGTAGCACTCATTCTAACAAGTTGAGTGACGCTCATGAAAAACGGATCCCAGCGATCAGTCACCAAAAGCAAAGACACCTGTTGGCCGAGCTATCGGTGACCGATCGTGTGCTTTTAATCCAACTTGGAAGCCTGAGATACCACACAAAATGTCAAGATTGTTTCTGGAAAATTTCTTCACAATAAGTCTTAGGAGGAGCGGGTATCAACAAAAAGTTGATCTTATAGATTCACACAATGCTAATGTATTAAAATCGGTAAGCTTATAGGAATCGATCACACAACTTTCTCCACAAAAGGAATTTCCTTCAAGCAAAAATGTAGGCTCTTGGAATCACTTACTTGGCTGCAGTGCTCCTTATTAATGTCCAAGCCCCAACAAGTGAAATATATACAAGCACAACTGTGATTTGTGCAATCGTGTAAGCAACTCTGTACTTTTTGGCGAGCAGCAAACTGAAACTACATAAATTTATTTTACGTGTTTACTTTTACGAAGAATATTACTCCTCTAATAGACACAAACTCGGATAACAAATACATTCTTTCTCAAGAGGAAGGCCACGGTTTGGAACAAAAGAGCCGGCAGCTGTGATGCAGTCAAAACGCGTTAAGGGTTCTTTGGTCTCGTGGGACAGATACAATTTTGCGGGCAACTCCCTTCATCGTGTTATCTGTTTTCAATTCTTCAGAAATCCAGCCAAACGGCTTCTAATACCCGATTTAGCTGGATTCGTAAAGAATGCAAAACAGTGATTACGATAAAGGACCGATCCTACGACGTTTTGACTGTGAGTCTCGACCACTACCGTTGCGCTGTTTTGCTTCATAACTCCGTTCAGAGAATCGTTTAGCAGATTTGGAAGGTAGATTTGAGATCAGCGTTCGAAGGCACATCTACGCGTATACATCTCTTCTTGAATGGCCATGGCAACCTGGAAGCCTTTCCTTGTTAGCTCGTTTAGCAGTGGAACGAAGAGTTTGCTCCATAGAGACCTTACTCACTTTTCCTACTCTTCTTTTATTTACTTGCTTATGGTAATAAAGCAAAAGAGGAAAATGAACAAAGGGAAACGACAGGAACGGAAAACCTCAGCTATACGAAGGAATATTCGGCCATATTACGAATGACGTCGTTTATAATTGCGCTATGGTGTGATCTATAGAATGAATGCAAATTACTTAGGAAAATGAGCGCGGAAAAGGAGAGGCTGCGACGCGTCGCGCGTCGCAGTGTCCTATGTGGCGAGGAAACGGAGAGGCACAATCGCGTCACAGTCTCGTCAAGGTGTTGACTGATTACTCTTGCGCCGACTCTGAATTGTTGTTTTAAGTTTAATAGCACAACGCGCTCGGCACCTTTACTCCAATCTCTCAAATCTTTGTGAACCTTGATTTTGAATGGTATGATAGAGCCAATCACATATTTTCATCTGTGATTAGCTCTATCATAGCACTGTTCATCGAGTCACACTGCATTGAGCGGTTCCATTATAACTGCTCCGACGACGGGGTGCTATACCTACAAAATTAGATTCAATGGCTTAAGCTTTGCCCGTCGGAAGCAGATTGGATAATTTTAGCTTGTTCGGTGGTCACAAACGCGCAAATGTACCTGCTAATCTTGTCAAATAAATTTGCACAAGACTCACTAGATTTTTCGCAACGACATCAGTCTGTCTACGGCCAAATCATAGCGCAAACAGTGGAAGACAAAAAAGCCAAGATGGGGAGAAGTGTAAGGAGCGCAAATATCTTGCGTCAGCAGAATGACGATCCTAAAAAACAGTTGGTTCGAATAATTGCCAAATGTGAAATGAAATAGCAAAAATTGCAAGAACAAGCTGGCGAAAGCAGCTCCTCGCTCCAAGGTATGTACACTATCAACTAGCACCTTCCAATCTGATCCAGATATTTCTAAAAATTTTCGGATTTTTTAAAACAACAGTTTCATGCACTTGCGCTCTGAGCTCCACAGATTTGTCTTCTGTGGTCCCCTTTGTTGTTGCCTTTTGCGAGTATGATTCTTAACTTGTGTCGGACTTCTTGGATACATTTCGATGATACAATGTTACGATTGTCAGTTTGTGGTTGTACAAAGATCGTTCACCGAGTGAGCCATTTTGAGTGCAACCTATCGTTGTCGAAGATGAAATAAAGCACGAAGCCAGTACGCAGGGCTTCACCGGTTGATGTGCAGTTCTCGATACGACCAACATGAAACGTCAGGAGACTTCGGTAGAGTGGAGGATTGGTTAAGAACGCATATAGGAAGCACGAATTGCTATCGTCAATGGCCCACATAATTTTTGAACACCACAATTATGATTAGAGGACACATAAGAGAAGGGCTAGAGATGTTGGAGTGTATGTGAAAGCTGTTTCGCGCGCAGATCCTTTTGAAAGTGGGCCTAACGTTCAGGAGATTTCTCGATTCATTAAGTGAACGAAGGGTAAGATTGGCTGTGCTCTACGAATAGTTGTGAAGTGTATAGAATTAAGGGTTTGATTCCTGCTGATAACAGTGCACATTCCATGTCGTAGGAGATCAGATAATTGTCATCATTTTTCTAGTTCATTGTGCAGGGCAAAAGAGGTGCGACGTGGGAGGAGATGTCATATTTTATTGTTTGAGCATGGCTCAACGCGTCGTAGGGGGGGAGGATAAGTGAATTGTGATGTAAATTATTCTTGAGTCGTTTCACTCGAGTTTTTTGGCGCGAGCATATTTTCGTTGGCTTCAAATTATGTTCTACTACCTTATTTCAACTACGGAGCAGTATATTACGAGGACTGTCAACAGTTAGTATGCAAGTTCGCATCGGCACCGCGCGTTCGTTCAGGGAATTTAACTCGTGTGTTAGGAGTCGTATTGGGCCATGATAGGATGAGGATCTGTAATGTGTGCTGGGGGTTAGGAGACATTTTGAGCAAGTTCGGTTGTTCTGTTTTCGTAGATTGGAGGTTGGAGGTAGCGTGTTAGAGTATGAAATATACTTTTGATGTTCTTTTATAGGTTGGTGCGTCTCACTACAAGCTATCCGAATTATAAATAAAATCAATGAGAATTTTCGACGGGATGAGGTGTAAGAATTTGAGAGTGCGGATAGTTCTCATGGTGAAAAAGTAGCTTAGGCAGCAATCTTCTTCTTCTTCTCCCTAGCGTAGACAAAGACAGCGGGTCTTTGTCAGTCGTCGCCACCTTAATCTGTTCAGGGCGCGTACTCTGCTGTGTGGCGATGACTTCACTCAGATCCTTCTTGATCACGTCTCCCCAGCTCTTTTTGGAGCTCGCGGTCGTTTGCCTTGCACTTCTACGTCCATCGCGTTCCTTATTGGACGATCCTGTGTGGCTTCAGCTTCATTTAGGTACGAGGTGCCCATGGAACATCTGATGTTGTGGTGTCTTTCGCGCTAGTTGGTCTGGACAGGGGCGTAGTGCTTTGTGACCGGTATATCTATTGCGCTCGGTTCTTTGAGTGCGCTAGCCTGCGTCGCAGCCGCAGGAGTCGCATAGCTCACGATCAGATTCTTTGCTTTGTGGCCAGAGTTTAGTCTTGCGTTCTGGTCTATATGTGGCAGGGGCCATAGATTAGCTGCACATATTGAGATTGAGAGGTGTCATGCACTGTCTGGTTACGAGCCTTCTAGGCTGTCTAAGCGTGTCTGGTGAGCACCGTCTATTCGGTGCGGTGGATCCAGTGGGTTCTTCGCTCAGCTCATCCGGCCGTTGATTCGTGCCGTTCAGTGCTGCTTGTCACACTCGAAGGCCGAGGGTAGATCGCTCGGGTTGGGTGCTTGAAAGTTCTTCCCTATCTTTTGCGTTGGTTCTTCTAGACTGGGCGTCGTACGGTTGGCGCGGGATCCCTCTCAAGTTTCTTAGAACTTGGTGTATGTCGATCTTGCGGCATTTCAGCTCCGGTAGCTAGCGTTCTTCAGACTTTTCTTTGCGTTTTCGTTGCACTGAATTACGCTTAGGGTGATAGTGGAGGAGCACTTTTCTCTATCCCTTTCCATCACTTGCCAGGCGATAAAGATGGCATCAGTTGTGGATCTTTCGGACATGAACCCAAAGTGGTTCGGGGGTACGAGCAGCTTCCTCAGGTTTGCTATCGTCCAGCATTCGTTCCTAGCTTTCGCTGTAGCGCGTCGTCTTATCGCCTGTGGTCTAGGCGAGTCATTCTGCTGTCGCCCTTGTCTCTTAGTTAAGTAGGACGACGGCACTGCTTTTAGCCACTTCGTGTAGCACCACCCGTCTGCCGCTTTTCAATTAGTTTGTATTATTGGCACGCCATCTAGAGCATTTTCGTTTGCACTTACTCTCGTCGAATCGCCATACCCTAACTTCATTCTCATCTCTTGAGTGCGAGTGGGATCCAAGCTGGTGGACCTCTGTTGGGGGGTGGGGGTGGTCGGGGGGCGGATGACTCTGGGGTCTGTGAGTGGGAGCGTCCGCGATTAAAGCTCCCTTGAGTTAATGCTTCGGCGGGCGGACGGACTTTGGTGTGGGGGGGGGTCGTCGCGGGTGTTGCGACGCGGCGTAATCCGGCGAATCGCGCGGCGGGCTGCGCGGCGATCCGGACGAGGCAAGTCTTCGCGGGCTCCTGCAGTGGAATTCAACACGTCAGAACGTGTGCAGATCGCGGATAGAATCCACAAGGTTCTGCTTTGAAAGAAACTTCCCACTCGCGGAGATCGGTGAAATGCAGCGGTGTCAGTGAGAAGATTACAGCGAAAGGAGATGAAAGAGAGAAACTTCATAGAAATGTCACTATTATCATATTATAAATATGAATAAGAAGCACTAAAAATGGAGTCATTTAGTGAGATGTTATTTATTGTCAACTCTATATCTTTGCTAATCGCGGCGCTCCTGTCCTTGGGGAGAACTTTCAAAACAGGGCCAATGGAAGGTGACACTAGAACTAAGCTCATGAGAAGGGAAATACGCTCGGGAGAACAGAAATTGCTCACATCCTCCACGAGAAACTCTTCCCCTCAGGCTTAGTCCCGAAAATTTGAATCTCTCCGCTCATGGGATTTCCCCCCCCCCTTAACAACAAGCGCCAGCAACCTAAGCGCCCTGATTGCTATAACAGCCTTTTGCTATTCCTTTTCTTCTCTTCCTGCCGCTGCCTTTGAATATCCACGCGTTGGAATGTAATTCGAATCGCAGAACCTTGTGGATTCTATCCGCGATCTGCACACGTTCTGACGTGTTGGATTCCACCGCAGCCCGCGAAGACTTGCCTCGTCCGGATCGCCGCGCAGCCCGCCGCGCGATTCGCCGCGTGCAACCCCATTTCCCGCATCCATTCTTTCCACCTTCTCTTAACTTCGGATTGGCTTCCTTAGGATGACACCATCGCTGCCTTTCACACTTTTCACCACCTCTGATGTCTTGGGTAGCACGATGCCGGGCCTTAGCCACAACACGGACAGACAGCGCTCAAATGAAAGATTAGAATGAAACACTTTCTGTGGAAATTTCCTTCTTAGACCACGTCAACTGCTGGAAAGGAGCTCATCACCTGCTATTCTGGTGGATCTCGTTGCTAATGGAGAGACCTTCGTCATGACCCGCAGAATCAATTGTCTGGGGTGGTTTCAAAGGGAGGGGAAAATTGGAGATCGCCTTGCCATCATGTCAGGTAGACAATTAGGATTATAATGAGGTGCTTGTATCCCGACTACAACCTTTTTTCGAGAAACCAGCGCCTCAAAATACCTGTTTTATAGCGAGCCCAAGGGGAGGTCAGCGACGCGTATTCCATTTGGAAAAATGCTAAACGCAACAGCTTTGGTTGAGAGGTCGACTATATCGAAAACGTAGAGGTATCGTGGTTTCGCGGTCTCTACGTCATTGAACAAAAGAGTAATATCACAAGTGACCTAACACGTCGGTGAAATTTGCTAGTTGGGAACAGATCTGCAAGACATGTATCCAGACCCGGTTCATAGCATGCCAAACAGAATGGCTCAACTTACTAGAACTTTGGTAGGCCTACCGATTTCAGATTCTGAAGATATTGCCGTTTTTCAAAAGTGTCCACATACTTTTGATATAGGCCAAGGTTTTTCAACAAGGTTCTTCCATCAAGGGACTGAGGGACTCTAGGGAGGGACTCTAAGGTTTTCGCATACGAGAAATCGATGGTAGCGGTCGCATGATGCAGAAATCAACAGTTTTACGAATGAGAAATGTTAGGGTGTCCACATACTTTTGCTACGCACTGTATTAACTTTCCGAATCTGCAGATACAAAGGAAGTTATAGCTTGGGAAAGTGTAAAACTCACATTCATCCAGAATCGTTCTCGTCAATCTACCCAATGGTTGTTTAGCTTTAGTTTTCATAACTTCAATCCTGTTTAGCAGGAGCATGCCAAAGAGCTTCCAATTCTGCGTCTGGATCGACAGTTCGTCCACTTTAAGAAAGTTGTAGTCACTTGAATATGTGTTCTTATTTCAATGTTCCTCTTCTTAGTAGATAGGCCGCTTCAAAGTCAACACGCAAGATCAATGAACACCTAGTATTTTTTCTTTCCTGAAGGGTCAATAGTCAATGATATTTGTGATTTCCGTTGAACGCTTTTATGGTGGAGTGCGGACTTATGAGGCAGTGTTTTAGAATAATGATTTCAGAGGAGGTTAAACAACTTTTTACGCTTTGACCTGTGAAGAGTCATTTTATGGACTCTGCATCTGGGGAGGGGGAGGGAAAGAGAAGGGAGGGTCTGGTATTTCAAATCCCCTCAACGGCTCGCTTAGGCCGATGTCAGACTTTGCGAATCGCGCGATTCGCTACTAGCGATTCGCGCGATTCGCTAGCGTCCGCGGTCGCGTTGCGGTACCAGCCAATTGAGTGATTCACTGGCCGCGACGCGACCGCAGACGCTAGCGAATCGCGCGATTCGCAAAGTCTGACATCGGCCTTAGCATGCACTCGTGTTTTAAAAGGTGAAGCCAGAAATTGGTAGAAGTTGTAAAATCAATTTTTTCAAACATACATATTATGTGAGACTACCATAACATAGTGCCCGCATGCATGAAGAATATCGCTGAAAGATATCAGTCCAATCATTATATGGCAGGCGCTCCGAAGATTGCTAAATACATTGTTTTTTGTCTCGACCAAGATGCGTTCTCTTAAAATGATATACATGTTCCATAAATACTGCAACACTTTTCTCATCTGGTGACTTCTCTTAAAGGACGTATCTTCTCGGATCACATACTATTCAAAGTCCTCAAGATGTTGAAAGGAATGGTATTTATTCGATAAGTTTCCCTGAACGTGTAAGCATAGCTTCCAGTTGTTCCAAACGCAACTCTTCCAACTTTCTCCGCAGGGCATGCTGGAGTACCTTCTTCGAAAACTTTCTAGAGACTCTATTCAGATGCACTGTTTAGTGTAGGCTCTGNTCTCTAATATAACCGACATTGGTTGCTTCAGCAAGTTGGCATCGAGAGGCATGCGAGCCATTTTTGGGATGTGGAATCAGAAAGTTCCATAACCAGTGAAGATCAGTCCTGAACAAATTTTGCCCCTTAAGGAGAAGCTGGTTACTTTTGAAAAGAATGTCATTCCACATTGGAGAAGGTGGATACCTTAGTAAGGAATGGTGCACTGGAGCATTCGTTTGCGAGGTCTGTATCAAGTTTCATTCGCTTTTTGAAGTTGTGGGATGAGACCGGTATTGGTAACCCCTTGAACAAATCATGGTAAAGATTGGCTGGTGCTTGTGACAAATATTTCTTTCACACTCACTGGCTTCCACATGACCTCATGCGGGCACCCTCGAAGTTTGAAGATTGTAGCTCTGCTCCATGTGAGAATTTTGTCGTCGATGAAAACGGTGCCCGCGCGATCGCCGTTTTCGGCCCTCGACACCAGCTCTTTGAACTTTTTGTCTCTGCTGTGCTCCTCCCGTAGGATTGAGCAGTGGTGCTTATGCAGCTTATAATGGACTGTGAGCGGTTGTTATCTGACCACTCTCTACATAACTGTGTTTGGAAACACTCCAGCGTGGTCTGGTCACTAACCCGGGTATTGCAGTCGTTTCGCTTCTTCATGCTTTTCCTGAGATCCAAGATGTCAGAACTTGTGGGGCGGCCGCAACAAAGACTACTTCCATTGGTCTTCTCTTCAGTACACGGTAGGCCGCGGAGCGGTTGAAAATCCAAAGAAGCGCGATGTTCATCACCGGATGTCCGACCTAGCTGTATGAGGGATTAGGACCTCTTTTGAGGTTTAGGTGCACCATGAGATGTACAACGAATGGTAAGCCGTGCAAGGTTATTCACAAGAGGTCATAGGAAGTGAAGGTATGCCAACCTTGGGAAAAGGACTACAGACACCCACACAATAGAAGCTCAAAATGTGTTGCAGTATTTATGGAACACCCTGTAAAGCTGCGGTGAGCTCCAGGTATTGAAGCGTACTGAATTTGGAAACAAAACATACTCGGATCGTATAGTGACATAGACGATGAAAAAATTCCCGATAATAGAAATAGTTGGAATGGCTACATAAAATATCTGATAACCAGGTTTCAATATGTCACCGTTCATTAACTGTGAGACTAAATGCGGTCTTGATGAGTAGTGATTAGGTCTCGCAGTCTTTTTTCTGTTTCGCTTTCCAGTGATATGCACAGATGCATTTCATTTGACTCTGTTTAAGCTAATTACCAGTGTTTGTCGAATTCTTTTCAAGAGTGAATAATTATTGTGTAAGCACATCACAATGACATCAGTCAGGCGAATGTGTTTACGCATTTCAGCTTGCGTATCACACCTTATGGCATGTCATCCAAGGAGCTTTTTTTTGAGGTTGCCCCATAAGTAGTGACGTATTCTACAAATGGATTCATTCACTGAACCTTTGTTTCGCATCAGTTCTAGAAAAGGGAAACGATCACTTCTAGCAGATTGTTCCATGATTAATGAATAACTTCATATAGGCTACTTTTCGAACTGGATTTTTTGGCTCTTCATCTGAAGTGCTATCTCATCCAAACATGCACCTCCAGCATTCAAGAAGCATCGCTTGCAAACAGAAATCGCTGCTTCTCGATTTCCACGAAAGCCCGGTTGTAGAAAGTTCGGATGTTGGTTCACAGATCATGCCACCTAGTGTGAAATTGTTTACAAGGATGAGTGCTAAAGATCAGAACAGACGATCGTTGTTTGGCACGAGTGCACGGCTATCGGCGGAACTAAAGAGACTGTCATCCTGAGATTCTCCTATTTTTTACAACTTTTTCTCCACAAAGTGTGGCTGAAGGATCTCTTAGTCTTACATTGCTTTCAGTACGGCCGGTCATCAATGTGATGTTTGTTTTCGTCCAGATGTATGGTGCGGTTCCTAGCGCAGATTCCCTCTCACATCCTTCCAACCAATCGCAAATGGTCGAACATTG
>MU883624.1:0-10115 GCA_036418205.1 Ostertagia ostertagi | reverse complement strand
ACAGGCCTCGTGCTACTTCACATACCTAGGTAATCCGTTTGGAGCTTTTCACATGACAACTCAAATGCCTCCCTAGTTCCTGAGCCAAAATTCACAGGCCATAATTTTGAGCAGAGGAACAATTCCGATCGAGGTACTCCAGATTCCTGGAATATCAAAGGGTAGAAATGAAGGAAATGTGCGGTTCAACGCTCATTAGGTTTTGAGAAAAACACGAGCAAGGGGTATTTCAGGACGGAGAGACCTTCACAAAGCAGTTCTTCGCATATCTTAGGGGGGAGGGTGGTAGTTAGGAGAGGGGTGTAAAGGAAGATGAATTTTCCTGATCAAATCAAAGGGAATACAAGTTTTGGCGCTATCGCAAGATACGGGGGAGGGGTGGATTGTGGCTGCAGTGCATTTAGAATCGCGCGAAATATGCCCTTTTTGATAAAAACGAGCCTAACCCCTCCTCCTATGCTATGTCTTGAAGGATGCCCCCGTATATTGCGATAGTGCCCAAATTTCTTGGCAATTTTTCAGGTTCAAAACTCGAACACCGTCTACGATTAGTATATATAAACATATTTGAGAAGTCATAAGGTCAAAGGGTTTTCGTAGTGCAAAAAGGGTGCAGGCACATAGAGGCCCCACGATTTGGAAATTGGGAGGTGTGAAATTCTGCCCTACGGGCACCGTACGGTGTGCCAGCTAGTCAGCCTTTTTCGCATTCTAAAGTCCGCTCAGCGAAAGAATCGAGCCGGCTTCGTTGTTTACTGTACTTCTTTCTAGAACATGTGAGAAACCACTTTGGGAGAGTGCTCCACTTTCTGAACGACCTTCCTCGCCCTTCTAGTCAAGCAAATTGAACAAGTAACAAGTGGGTACCTTCCATGCAAAGCCGAGTTCCCGTTCAACGCCATACCGGCGGGCCGTGTCGATCATACGGTATCCACAATTTCGTAGAGCATGGATCACCACATCGTGATAGTAGCCACCGGAATGAGTTGTTCCTGAAAAAAGTTATTTTCAGGTTTAAGTTTTGATGTTATTTGTATAACTTATTACTTTTTTTATTTTTCAATAATTCTAGAAGGTTTGGCACGTATTGGTTAGCGTTTCTCATCGCTAACGCTTTTTTCGGTTGCAGACCGTCACCGAATTCCAGTAACATAGCCTGGCAAAGTGCCACGGCCCGTTCCGAATCCATTTTCATTTGTTTGGGCATGGTGCCACAGTGCGAGCAGAGCAGGCAACTAGGAGCAGTGGACGCTGGCTGCCGTTCGCTGAGCATAGAAATGGGCTGCGCTGGTGAGCATGGAACACAACGTGATCTACTCTTCGACAACGTGCGACATCCCGAACATATGCTCTAAACGTCGAGATCTACGAATAAGAAACTAATCTGGAGGCGAAGAGGACGGAACGCAGTTTTCTAACAAGGAATGGTCAATTGGTCGGTCCGGTCTTGTAATGAGGTGTAGTCTGATAAACGCGTCTCGCGACGCTGATGGCGAGCTCATCGTTTTCTCGGTTGTTTGCCGAACAATTCTCTTTGAAATAAGTTTTGAGGATTTTCTCACTGTGCGCTACTCCTCCTATTTCCCAATTCGCTGTCAATTAGGAAGACCCGCAGCAATTTTGATTTGGCGTGGCTGTAGTGGGATAGTGCTTCTTGCTCATAGGGACAAGATCAACCGTTCGAATCTTGCCTAGCAGGATTTTGATTTCAGGCCTGCTATACGAGCAAGAAAGCGCTTTTATTGTATTTTGTTACCTTTTCTGTTCGTTCGTTCCTGTTCTTATGCAGAAGTGGGACGTTGAGAGCGCGCCAGCAGTGAGAAGAATCGTCTGTGGTTCTCACTGTGCGCCCAGAGAATCCCTTCGTTCAGAGAATCGTTCAGCAAAAACCGAAAACGGGTATGAGCTCAGCGTCGCAAGAAGCGTGCATCGGACTACACCTCATTGCAAATGGCCGGACCGATTATTTGACAGTCCTTGTAAGCAGGATAGGATTTCAAATTACCTAGTCGTGAATAGATCCCATTGAAGAACCCAAGAGAGAGAGAGCCAAAAGAAAAGGGATCTGTTTCAAAGCCTTCGGAAGCATCAAAGAACTTTTTATCAAAAATATCCTTCCCAGAAAGTCCCGGCTGACCCCTTGTTTCTTGCCCTGAAGTGTTCAGAAAGAGGGTTTATTTTTGAGCCAATGGAGACAAGTCACTTGATCCTACATCGAGTAACTTTCCGTCTCATAATACCCTTTGCGGAGGATGACCCTCTGTTCCTTCCCTTTTCGTGTGTCGATCCAAAGCGTGTCCTGAATGGGAGCGCTTTCCAACAACGAGGACAAATCGAGCTCGCAGCAATTGAAATTAACCTTCGCTCAATTTCCAAAATTCCATCTTTTATGCAATTAAAGTGGGGTAATTTTTTATTACTTCATTTCACTTCATTTATTACGCCCAAATTATCAAACAACCAAATTGGAATATCTCAAAACTATATTGTTATTAGAAGATTATTACAGTCCTGACGCTGTGTATGACAATCTTCTTTACTCCATTCATCCATTTTTATTTTTCATCGCACCTTTATAGGGACAGAACCAGATTTATGTACTCAACAAACTGAACAAATTAATAAATAAATGGTCCTAAGCAGCTGCAATCAAGTGAATATCGTCGTGGTCAGTTCCCCCTTAAACCATATGTTAAGTTCAGACTCTTATAAATATGCTTCCACGTGGCCGAACAAGTGATTGTGACTGACGACCTTAGCGCAAGTCATAGATCACTCTGCTATCTCCGTGCCCACATTCCATCAGACCATCTGCATTTTAGCGCCGGCGTTCGCTCGTTCACGTGCAGAGTCTGCATCATGAAGACGTCAGCAGATCGAAAATACAAAGCGACTGAAAGGCAGGAACCAAACATCAAAAGTTCAAAATGGTGGAGGATACACTCAAAGATAGATTGGATCTGCGCCCTCACAACTTTGCTTTCAGAGTAAAGATCATTTCGGGAAAATGCAACGGTAAATAACTATGGAAAACGATCCATGATAAATGTAAATAAAACAACCTACGGTCAGGACAACAAAGAGTCTGCAAGTTCGGAACCTTAATCGTCGCGACTATTTCTATCATTAAAAACCAGGTCACTCCCTTTGAAGGGTTCGATCAAGTTATGTGATCCGAATAAAGTTAGGAAGAATTGATGACGCAGGAACCCTCCCAAGTCGATGGAGCTGATTTTCGTGTCCAAAAGGAAGTTAGGGGCTTCCACCCGGTAACAGTCCCATCATTCATGCATTCTCTTAGTTCCTTCTCGAAACTTCAGCATTTGCCCCCAATATGACGGTTCCGCTTATTTGGTATGTTAAGCCACCCACTTTTCTTGTATGAGCCTGATCGATGATGAAGCCAAACTAAATTACAAGCGTTCATTTAAGAACGTATCGACCAGCCAGCGCTACTCCAGTTCCGTCTATCCGTCTTTGCACAGGCACTTTATCTTTTGCAACGAGTATATATTCGATAACTTCTCACCGCGCCTGCTAAATAGCCCTAGAATATCTGGAAGCCAAAAACAATGACTGGGAAAGAAGCGCCCTCTGCCAGTCTCAATAAGAATAGAACGATTTATTCAACGCCAGTTCCACAACAAACCCTTTCTTTGAGCGATTCTGTGCCGGTCATCCTCCTTGCTTTATTCTGAGAAACGAACTCCTCAATCTGCACGCAACAAGTTGAAAATGGACCATGATCGGCTCCCTTCAATCTCGACCCGACCCTCTGTTGGCCTTATGCAATCCGGTTCACTCCGGGTTCCCTCTATCCTTTTGGAGACACCCTCGGAACTTGGCACAGATAAAGCTCCCCCCCAAAAACTGGATCCTAATTTCCCCCACAGCTCCGGTTGTCGTTAACTCAGGTTTCCGACATCGCTAATGATTTTTTAATCCCTAGATCTTCTATCGTGTAACTTGAAAAGAATTCGACATGATTTTCACCCTATACGGTTTAGACTTTCCATACAAACCGCGGCAGAGGCGATTTTGCTGAGAAATCGTCAGTCAACTAAATTCTTTACAATCTCGGCGGCCTATACGAAACAGAAATACTTGAATAACGAGTTTGGTTAAACAAAGAATGAAGGAAGGGTAAGCCCTGGAAACCCGGTTTGAGCATTTTTTTTGCCGCACAAGTACACGTCTTCTTTTTTTGGGCAAGTCCTAAGCCGGCAATTTGCCCTTACCCTAACGCATGGCTGCACTTTCGGCGACTCCCTTTTGCACGTGCACGATCGTCGATCTCAAGGGTATTATTCTGCTGTAAACACGTCAATACTGCAATGCACGTGGACAATGCCCGTGCCAAAAATAGCGCACAAGGAGAATGCGAAGAGGCTGGCTATGATTATCACTCCACGACTAAGACCAGTTATTACGGTTCCGGCCGACAGTGTGCGTTTTACTTCACGCTTCTTGCTACCAAGTCAGGCCATTCCCAGTATGGCTATTTGGGATCAAATCGAAAAAAATGATGCCAATTTTGAGGGTTTTTTTTTCGCCAAGATGGAACGGAACCCTTTTTTTCTTCCCGTTCATCCCCTTTAAAAATTTGTTGAACAACCTTAACTGTCAACCAAATTACTTCCAATAATGCAAACAAACAAAAGCACTTAGCGGGTAGCGCTCGCTTCTTGGGTAAAGCCGGCAAGAAAAACAACAGAGCTCTTTGGGAGCGCCATTCAAACGCAATGCATTTGAAGGTCGTGAGGTTGACAACGCAAGCGGTCCCACCTTTGGGTTGAAGTCGCATATAATCAAAATAAAAACAATTGCTCCAATGACCGCTGCGGTCTTCCAATTCCAATTTCTGGCTCAGAAAGTAAGTGCTTTTTGCGTCCAAGTGTGTTTCGCTGCCTCTACTCTATGCAGATGTGCCGTCCTCTAACCACTAAAGCAACACGAACTACGACGTCATTCTAGTCCCATCTTGCCGACTTAATCGCAAATGTGATGATCAAAACCAGCGCTTTTTCCTCGGTGAACTTTCAGACATGTGGTGAGCGCACGTGAGAGAAGTCAGCTCCATCCGCCCGCAACAAACAGCGGCGATTACCGTAGCGAAATTTGCAAATTATTGTAAACAGAGTGGGTGTTGTCGCAGTAAAAGTGCATTTGGCCCAATTTCGCCAGGAAAAAGGATGAAAGTGGTGCAGAATGTTCCCCCGCGCCTGCCCAAACATCGTCCTCTTTCATAATAAAAGATCGCTTTTGAGAAAAGGCCATCTATGTTTTTCCATCCTGCCTGCACCTACCGTAATTTAATGGCAATATTGACTTCTGCACTCATAAATCAAGCGCGTTTCACGCCGCCCTCCTCCGGCAAGTGTTCATGAATCGCAGAAAAATAAAGCTAAAGGAACATTAAAAACTAATCACAGAGCAGATCCATAAAAGAGAGGGTTTTGAAAAAAACTACGTCAAAGGTGATACCTCATTAACTGAAAATGGGTTAACGGATTCCGACTAACGACATGAGGACTGCGCCTCGGCATTAAATTTCCGCTCAAAAAATTACGAGTTTTGAGTATTCGGCTGTAATACGCCTTGGCCTCGGATATTGATGAAAAATTTACTCGTCTAACGATTTGCAGCAATTACTACTTCGGAACCTCTTTAGGAGGCAACATTATTAGACACCCGTTTTTTTAATGTTCTTAGAACACTAGCTAGCTAGAGCGCTTCTCTCAACATTTCTAAAGTCCCCCCCTGTCCCCCTTAATTCCCTTCCACCCCCCCCTTTCCGGCATTTTCAAGGTCACTGGCGTCCTGATATGACAAGATCACTCGCCTAGACATTTCTGCGCATTATGCAACCGACGGCAACAGGCAATCAAACCTTCTAGTTATCTCTCCAATATCAACCACATTATAATATTTGTAATCTCCAGGATGCTAAATTGTGGCAACACAGCCTCTCGGTGGAATCCAACCCGCATCTCTCTTCTGGCATTGTGTACTCTAACTACGCCAATAATTTATATTTCTTATTATGTTTATTCCACGTAGTCTCCAGTTCCATCAATTTTAGATTGAGGACATTTCACCTTACCGCGATACGCTAACAGCGCCAATCTCAACCCAAATATTATGGTTTTGATTATTTTACGCTGGGATTGGTTCGGCCGGTTTAATATGTACCGTAACGTGCCCAACATTTTCGACCGTAGCTATCAGCATACGGTAGCTCAAGAAACTTTAAACCTCCATTGAATGAAGAGTTTTAAGGCCGTTCTGACAAAGCCTGACTAACAAGTCAAATGGACCAACCTAATCCTAGCAGAGGCATTTCGACTCGATTGGCTAAAGAGACCGTGGGCACTGGAGCAGACGAAGAAGACGCCTCCAGCTCACGATCACAGACTTCATCATAACATCGTTCCGACGTCAGAATGGCTGAAAAATTGGGCTTTACCTGGTTAAACTTCTGGGAAGCACATTACTCTTACCATTTTTGAAGGTGCAGTGTGAAGGAGGATCGTACCATTCGTGAAAGAGACGAGACCATTTAGTAAGATAAGACTGACCAGCTTATTGAAACACATAAGCCGGACAATGTGTGGCGTTAACTCAATATATAAAATTGTACCAAGTGAACATTAAACGTTGGCAAAACAACATCGCCATGACCTGGCACCCAACGGTGGCTGGCAGAAGGGTCGCAAACGCTGCCGCAGGAGAACTGCAAACGGTGCTGCAAGAGGGCTGCGAAGCCAGCTGCCGAAGACCCTCTTTCCCAATGAATTTCGTGGAAACTAGAGAGATGAGAAGGAAATGAAGGGGAGCGGAGCGCACGAGACCCGAGGCATGCTTTAAAATGAAAGCAGGCGAAACGACTTATGGCCAAGTTTTTGCAACACAAGGCGCTGGCGCGACCAGCTGTGGCGCAGTCCTCTCGGCCAGCTGTTGTCATAGGGACCAAAAGGAAGGACAAAACACTTTGGATAGGATGATTGGTGAGAGATAAACCAGAATTATGGTTTCGAAAAAAAGCACCAGCTCCAATTGTCATAGGACCAAAAGGAAGGGACAGAAACGACTTCTGGATAGGCTGATTGGGAGAAGATAAGAGCAAAATAGGTTTCAAGGAAAAGCACCGGCTCCTAAACGAACGAATTATTCATCTGTGTCATTACTATCGGAACACATGGGGAAAGGGGGCTAGAACGATTTCGTGCACAGAGGTAGTATAGCCATTCATCGATCATCAACATATCACACCGACAAAATGAAATATCCCCCAAAAGAAGGGCAGATGGAGAGAATGACTGGGAGAAGAACGGTGCCCAAAGCTATCGCTAAGGCGAGAAAGGAACGTCGCGCGGCGAGTATAGCGACGAATTTTCGAAAGTAATGACCGCCTACGAGCGAAAGAGGATGAATGACAAGTTTCGCAATGATAATTGAAAGTGCAAATCCGTATAGCAGCAGGTGCAATGGTGACTAAACAAAGGGTTGCACTTCTGCGTCAATGGCTGGGCGCGAGCGAGCGCTACTATGGCACGCACCACTCTCGAGCAGTGCAAAGCGCCCGTCTGGCGGACGACGTCGATGGGGGCGGTCTGACCCTGGTGACGTTGCTGCGTTTGCGAATGAATTGCAGAACTAATCGATAGCCCCGGGAGACGAAAAAATTTGCAGGGCGCACGTGTGAGAGATATATGCGCGACTGTGGCTGACGATGACGACGTGGGCGATGGCCTGCAGGCCGACGGGGCTGGGCGTCGTTGTCAATGGCCGTCCGTCCAGTCGACGTCGCCATCGTCGGAGCCGGGCTCCGATTTTTCAAGTGTTACTTGCAGAATGGAAAGGCAATCTCAGAGTTGCCTCACAAAAAGGATCTGTGACCGGTCCAAATCTGAGCCGAGAAGTTCGAGAACGGGGGCGCCCTTTTGACTTCGTTTTTGCAAGATGGGAACTGAACACTTTTGTTCGTTGGTTTTTTACTTCTTTCTCTTTACTTTATTTTAAGAAAAAAGTTTCTTTCTCATGTTGAAAAAACAAAGTCAAAAATTCGTTGAACAATTCTAATAGTAAAAATATTTCACAGTCAAATCAACAAAACCACTAGGCAAACATTTCATGAGAAACATCCTATTAAAAATTTGTAGAAATTGAAAAATGAAAGGCAAAACACGATGAAAACGATGAAAAATACGATAAAATACGATGAAAACGTTCAGTGACAGGCAAAGCCTCCAGAATAGGCCATGGATTTGAATTAGGTCTCAAATTCTGGAATATTTGTATGGGTATCCTGCCTGAACATCGGTATGCGGGAGCCAGTTGACGCTAACTTCATTATTTTGTTGACTTGCCAGGAAAAGTGATCAGGTCGGTCCGGCCATTTGCAATGAGGTGTACGCTCATGCATTCGTCTTGAGACGATGAGCTAGAAACCTGCTTTCCGTATCTGCTAAACGGTGCTCTGATCAGAGTTACGGAAGTTTTCTCCTCTACACTGTATGGGCAACTAGTACCCAAACTTGCAAGGAACTGCTCGCAAACTCGTCATCGAGGCAGCTAATGGCAAGCGCTGATAAATTACGCTAAGTTTGAAGCTTTTCGGTCGCATTGCCAAAAAACAAAAAAACAAACTCTCCGAGAACCGTTCCCACGACCTCTTGCCTGTGAGTTCGGGGCACTGCCACTGCGCTTCATTGCTTTATAACTACGTTCAGAGAATCGTTTAGCAGATAAGGAAGGCAGTTCTGAGCTTCAGCGCCTTGAGGATACAGTTCTTTGCAAATGGCGCGACTGACCTGATGACCTTCCTGATTGGAAACATCAGTACAAAGTAAAAATCGCGGCAATGAATACTGCCTCATGATGGACCGATACCGACCGCCAGCTGACGATATGGGCGCCCTTACCCTAGACGTCGTGCATTGAAAGAGATTAATAAAGTGGCTAAAGAAGACCGCGACTTCAAGAGTTAATCAGTGCTGCAAGAAGGAGGAGCTTGTCACTCATCGGATTAATCAAGAAGGGGAGCGAAGCGGCGCAAACTTGACTCACTGTGCTTGCTGTGGAGGAGTACAAGCGAGTTTCTGAGAGGAATCCTAAGCGAAAAGTAGGAGCGAAGACCGTCTAGAATTGGGTCAGAAATATTGAAGCAACGATTTTGCAAGATTTATCGAATAAATTGGAGCATTCACTCCATTAAGGAAGGTCTTGTGCCTGCTTCCTCCCTTGCCCCCTCCACCCCTTCCCACCCCAACAGAAGGCTATAGACAATTTGTCCATGGCCAACCAAATGTGGTCAGATTCAGCGGGATGAGAAACTGGGAGCTACATAGAGCAGGCGAGGAAAAAGAAAGGCCATCGACGTCGCGAATGCCGCATAGATGCTGCGCCAAGCCATTGATATAGCCAAGGCTATTTATAGGCAATTAACGGCCGTAATAGCAAGTGCATTAAGAACGACGATTTCTGGAAGGTTCGAAGTTTAAAGTGCATTAGAGCGGCCGCCGCCGTCGGGCGCCGTCTTGGTTTTCAGCCGGCCAGCAAGTGGGTTGCGCCTGCGATCCACGTGCCCACCACGTGGACCGCCCCGGCGCCACACTCTTTGAAAATGTCTGCCCTCGCCCGTCGATGGCGGATGTTGCGGGTGGCCGTTGGTGTTCGATGCGAAATGGTCGCCGTACACACACTCAAATCCCTAGAGCTCTAGCTAGCGCTACGAAACCCTAAGAAAGCAACAAATGTGTGCGAAAACCTTAGTTGGTCACAATTCTTAGATTGGTCGTAGTTCCAAATGATATTGAAATAATGGTGGAAAAAATTCAATATTTCCTATTCCCTCCCCGCCCCTCCGTTTGTGTGACATTTCTACTATGACATATGTTTGCGTGCGTCGCTGTCACAGCGTTGAAAACAAACGTTCAGAGAATGATTTTGACGAACATTCTTCGAAGAAAAGCAAAGTTAAAAAGCGGTGAATTCAATATCATTTAATCAGCTGCTGACGGGTTTGGCGTATGGCTCAAAATGCCGCGTCGTGACCCTTTTGTAGATCGGATCCCTTCAAACATTCACGATCTTGGAAAGCTTCAAGAACTATA
>MU883622.1:0-14380 GCA_036418205.1 Ostertagia ostertagi | reverse complement strand
CCTATTATATAACTGATTTTATGATGCGAAACGATTATTAAGAACGAAATGATGGAAAACTGCTGAGTGGTCACGGCAGTAGGGTTGACCGTAAACCGGCCGGGACAGGCTATGGGGTTCATATTTTGCGGTGGGGCTATTGGTGGAAGACGTGGTATGAATATATATTGACTCCAACGATGGAAGACGATTAGAAGGGGTGGCGTCCTAACTTCACCATCACGCCACATTTGACCCCGTGTTGCCATAAATGGTCCACTAAGCTAAGGATAGTGCTGCTTAAATAAGCAAGAATTAACAATGTGGGCGTGAAATAAAAAATCAGGACTGTCCTTGATATCTTATCTGTTCCAAACAAAGAAAAAACTGTCCTTTCACAGTTTCCTATCATTTCCGAGTGAGAGGGTGAGGAGATTAATCCGGCAACACATGACTCCAAACAACAAGCCCTTTCGCCGGATTCAGCAGTGGAAGAGTGGTCATCGGTTGATCAGCGACGTGTGAGCATCCGTATATCAAGAATGACTCGCTAAGAAGTTGCACCTATGGGGCTGATTGAAGGAATCCGTCCCGGAAAATTCTTGCAATCTTTCCAGACATGAATATGTCAGTTGTGATCACTAGAAGACAGCACACAAAGTTTCACGCATGAAGATTCGGTTTCCGAAGAGAAACAAACTTACAAAAACCACACCTATGGACGGTCGAAGGTAGTCGCGCGGAGCCAAGGCGGGCATGGAGAGAGGGACGGCCAGGTATCAGGCGACGCATTGAGAATCTGGTTAAAGGGTTCGATTTTAGAGAACAGAGACGAAAGATCGACAGAAAAAGGAATTGGGTCAACAGGTACCAAACTTGGCAGGTAGGATGAAAAACTGACGTACACATCGGCTTTCCCCGTGAATCATTGCATATGCCAAATCGCCTTCAAAATGCTGCTAAATGAAAGCAGAATGTGTGGCGCATGTCAAAGAAGGATTGTACAGCTCTAAATGCTTTATCCTCAATCCTTTATGCAATTGAAGAATAAGTCTAATGCCAAATCTAAACTGTATCGGAAATTTAGTTCTGATGATAAACAGGCCTCCATATTTAGCTCAGCTTTGCTTTTTCACTTCCTGTCCCTTCTTTCAATGCTGCCATAATTCACGTTGACATTTCAGAAAAGAACGAATCATTGCGCATCACATGGTGGGTGTGCGAGAAAAGAACGAATCATTGCGCATCACATGCCCACATTTTGATATCATTAATCGGTGGAAGAACTCTCCTGTGCGCTTGACTCACTAGCTAGAAAATTGCACGTAGCGATAAAGGGTGACTAATGTCATTGCCTTATCAACGAAGATCGTTTCAATGATTGCTCTCGAAGATTCTTAAATTCTGTCATGGAATAGGGCTTGCTATGGTAGATCGTTTTTTGGATTTGCTGTATGGAGGGATTTTAAGTATGGGAGCTCACGTCATTGGGGCGGAAGGGGGGGGGGAATTCAAGTAGCCACTTACGGTCTTGGGACTCAGCCTTAGGGATGTGAGGAAGCTCTGAGGGAAGATGTGCACATTTTTCTTCTCCTCATTTCCCTCCTATGCTGAGCTTTACCCCACTGCCACGTCTTGCAGATTTCGAAGGCTCTGTTTTAAATGTCTCTCTCACCTTTCTAAACAAGCATTACTCATTGATTTAAGGAGAAGCTTACCTTAAATAGGCGGCCGACTGAATTGAGCTGGAGGGGGTCAGGGGTGCAAGGATGAAGAAGATTCCTTCCTTTCCCGTAGGGTCAACTCTGCGTTGCGCAAATTCAACTTTTCACAACCTGTAAACTTCAATACTTTTACCGCTTCTCATTACATGAATTTTGAAGGAAATTATGGACGTTTGAAGACTGCAAAGTCGCGTTTCAGGAAAATGGCTTGAAAAAATCAAGGTGGAAAAACGGAACAACGGGACTATTTTTTGAAAGAGTGATTATTTGAAAAAGTTTTAGCACTTATTCGAAAGCTCTAATCTTCTAGTTTCTAATTAGCCTTAGAACATCTGCAAAAAGTTGATTATGAAGAAAGTTATGAACGTTTGAATGTCGAAAACTCGCGCCTTCTCAAAAATCGGACCACAAACCCCAAAAACGGAACAACGGGACTATTTTTTGAGAAAGTGATCGCTGGAAAATTTTCAGGTGCTTGTTCGAAAGCGCTAATCTTCTAGTTTCTATTAGCTTTGAATATCCAAAAAGTGGTGTACAACGTATGCAAAATTTTCTGGAAAGCTTTCTTCTTCCATAATTTTCAATAGGTCTTTAGAAGTCAATCAAGCAAGTTCTAACTTTCTTCCACTTAGATTTGTTCTGAAGACATCAAGATTCTTTTGAGGAAGTTTGTCTGCTTACGGCCGCTGACAGATAAAGCGTTTGAAGAAAACTCCTGCTCGGGGTACGCCGTGCACCTGTTTGTGATAAGCAGTCGCACTAGCATATGAAAGTCCTCCACTCCCCTGGAGACGGTGATAGTATCGCGATTGTAGTTGCGTTGTACTGTTACATGGAATCCTATTTTCTCATGCATTTCACCGCGGGTCCCTGTGTATACGACCCCCTCCCTTTCGTTCGGAAATACGACCCCCTCGTCAGGGTCAACGGGCGGTTGACCCTACTTTCCCGTAGATTTCCATTTGTTGCAACTCTCATCAGTGCTGCCCTTTTCAACGCTAACGCTCTCTCTGCTAAACGGCTAGAGACTGCGGCGAGTGGTTAGCCAGTTGATGGGCGAACCGCGCCGATAGCGCAGTGGGGAGAGCCATGCTGGGTCGCCTTTTCGATAACTGCATGTCGATCCGCATGACCTTCTACTAGGTAACTTTGCCTTTTCGGCTAGACCTCTGAACTTTTAGTTGGTAGTGTAGAGTGGACTGAAAGCGCAGTAAAAAAAAAAAGAAAGTACTCTATCACCTGTGATGCGACGGAGAGACAGCGCGGAGAGAAGCACGAAACCGAAGAGCACGAGAGGGCACAGACAGATGTCAGCTGGAGTAATTCGCAACCATCAGCTGAGAGCGTTGGCAAAACCCTAGCGCCCTTGTCGCCCAGTTTCGAGCTGGGCGGTTGCTCACCGGTGACCATCGCAAACAGCTTACCATATCCACCACCCTCACTTGTACGATGCACATACCCTCCCTTCAAAAAGCGAGAAAGTGTCGGGTGCAGACCATACACCACAAGTGACGACGGCCTCCACAAAATGCAAATGTTTTCTGCCAATGAAATGATTAGCCTGTTGCAGTTGTATTCTATCAGTTGTCACTAATTACAACTATCATTTACCAAAATCAGCTATCACTATGAACCACTACTAACCAGATTTACTTGGAGGCCGTCGTCAGTTGTGGTGTTTGGTCTGCACCCGACACTTTCTCGCTTTTTGAAGGGGAGGTTATGGTGCCATTTATGGCAAATTACAGAATAGCGAGCTGTGTTGTTCACTAACGATCGCTTCTTATTACAGAAACCATCGAGGAGTATAGACCAGAAGAAACGGGAGAATTTGACGTGCTCAGGTTGCATTCAATTTCACTTTTTGATCCGTTTTCAACTTTATCCGTGGTCTCTGCTCCCGCGTGGCCCGTAACAATCACGACTACAAAGTCTCTGTTCAGAAGAAAATATCCCTCGTAGTCACTACCTGCCTAGTGCTCATCGCCGAAGTCGATCGGATTCTCACCGGAAAAATTGGCGCATTGACAGCCCACTTGATCACCTCGACTGCCCGTGAATTTTACCAATTTAATGAGGAAAATTGATGCCATCAATTTTCACTCGGTATGCCAATTTTTACGTAATTCGGGAAGGGGTAGGCCAGAAACATTTACTCGACACTCAACACGAGAACCCAAAAGAAGCCTTGACTAATATGAACCTGAGCAGCGAAGCAGCAGGCAGCCGAACAAGTAGGGAACACATTTTCTAGCTCAGTAGAACAGCCCAAGTAACTACAACTGATAATACGGCAGAGTGCACACTACCTTTGCTTATGACGAGCTGAAAGCCTGATCATAGGTTTGGATAGTGCTAGGGATAGCGCCACTCAACACGAGTACGGGAGCACAATAGCTAAGAGAAAAGAAAAAATACGCTTTTTTTTTAAATTTTTTGCTGACCTCTGACGCTTTTCCATCTGATTCCTGTTTCTGTTTCGCCTGAAACGAAACAAAAACACAATAAGATTCCCTCCACATAGAATTCTTTGACTAATTAACATGTTTCAATTAGCTTTATTACTCGCATACAAACAATTTTGCATTCATTGCATTCAAACAAGAATGAAGATTTAGATAAGATCACGCTCTTCTTTGGCAAAGATCGTCTCCAGGTTCAGCACTCCGATATCGAATGTCCGTTTAGCAGCAGGTCCATTAGTGATGTAGGAATTAGGGATGCGGAACTTGACCTTTCGCTTGCCAGGCTGAAATATAAACTGTAAGTAAGCAGCAAGCAGTAGGCCAAAAAAATGGAAAGACTTCAGTGCGTTGAAAAAACTTTTCAATAACTCGTTCAAAATACCTTGATTCCGTCGTCACAGTCATGGTATACCTTGAAAACGGGATCAATTGTAGTGAGTTCGCGTTCCGATCCCTAAAATGCTTATGTACTAATGGTATTCTGTATGTGTCAATTCAACTTGCATGGGAAGAAGCAAACGAAGGAAATTGAATATTTTCCTTGCCTTCAAGGTGAAGCTGCCGTCGGCGGCTGTATAGCCTTGATCGAGCAGATCATCGGGATCCGGGCCTAAATTACGACGAGTTGAAGGTTTAGCAACACATTTATGAAAGAGGGTTGTAGAAAATCCAGAAGGATTAGCATTAATTCGATTTTTTTTCATTTCATCCATTCAAAATGATTTTTTCCGTGTCATTCATTTCATTCATTCATTCTTTCTTTCTTTCATTCAGCTTGAGGAATTCATGAAGGTCAAGTGAAATCCATTGATTCCAGAAAACAACAATCTAATGGATCAATAAAATTAGTAATATAATGAAATAATAAACGCAAAGTGTACCAGTTCTGAGGAACAAAACAACTGTGTTACGGCTAGCGATTGTTCATTACTCACCGTCATCTTCATCCCAAAGCTTTACTAGGACTCCAGATGCTGGTCCAGCTCCACATCTCAATTTTCCCGTAATAGCCACAGATTGTTGGCGGATTGCTAGACAGTAGCCGAAAAGAGCAATCAAAATTATATATTTCATCTGAAACAACTATTTATCTATTGAGAGCATTAGTTTGGTCAGTTATGGTGCATAGCTTACGAAATGGCATCAATTCACATACTAGACCTATATATAAATAACTGATTTTATGATGCGAATCGACTATTAAGAAAGAAATGATGGAAAACTGCTGAGTGGTCACGGCAGTAGGGTTTACCGTAAACCGGTCCGGGTCAGGCTGTGGGGTTCAAATTTGGTGATGGGGCTACCGGTGGAAGACGTGGTGTGAGTATATTTGATTCCAGAGTAGGAACACGAGTAGAAAAGGTATTGATCCCAACTTCCCCGCCATCTCAACCCTGACCCCATGCGCCATAAATGGTCCATCTAAGCTAAGGATAGCGCTGCTTAAATAAGCAAGAATTAACAGTGTGGGCGTAAATAAAAAAAAATTTCAAGACTGTCCTTGATATCTTATCTGTTCCAAGCAAAGAAAAAACTGTCCTTTCACAGTTTCCTATCACTTCCGAATGAAAGGGTGAGGAGATTAATCCGGCAACACATGACTTCCAAACAAGAAACCCTTTGGCTTGATTCGTGGGTATAAGTGTGGTCATCGGTTGGTCACGATATCGTGTTAGCATGAATATATCAAGAATGACTCGCTAAGACCTTGCACCTTCATATTAAGTTGATTGAAGGAATTCGTACCTGAAAACTCTTGGAATCTTTCCCTACTCGAATATGTCACAAAACGGTTGAAGGTAGGTCGCGCAGCGGCTAAAGCGGCCTGAAGGAGAAGGACCTGTATCAGGCGACGGCATTGAAGTAATTACCGGTATTGAAAGGTTCGATTTTAGAGAACAGAGACGAAAGATCGATAGAAAAGGAGGCAGTAGAGGTGGGAGATGTCAATGTATTGAGTCGGTCCATAAGTCTTGCTACAAACTGGCCGGAATTTTTGAATTTAATATTTACATTATCTTTTTGTTGGACTTTGAGCTGGACTACCGCCGCTTGTTCATTTGTTAGTAAACTGTACCCACTCCTCATCTTCGGCAAATGTGATGGATGGTCAATCGTAGTAATCCCTAGTAAGTCGACTTGAACATAACGGTGTCAGATCGTGTTTGGAGCTGAATCGGGCTCAAGGCACGTGGGGACCAAACTCTACATTTTCGGATCTTCACAAGTCTTTGGAGATGCCACAGTGCTGTCTCTTGTCGCATCGGAATCGCTCTAGCAAATGATCGATACTCTATCCAGATCCCTTTTCAACGTCAGATAGAGCATCGTGATTGTCAGTCACAGGGTGGTTGGAGTGTGGGTTATTTTCAAATAAAAAAGTCAACGCTGAGCAGAGTGAAGCGCCGTTGCACTGTGGTTTGAGAGAGCTTGCCCTCGCCTATCTTCTGGCCAATCCTTGGTCTAGCATGACTTGCGGAACATTCCTAAGCAGTACTCGTAAAAATTAAGGGCACCGAGAGCCCTCTCGCGAAATCGGTGTAATATCCATAATAAGTAAGCAGACAACGAGCTGGACCGTTGGCTGAAATTGCAAAGGTTGATGCTACGTCAGGAAATATGTTGCGGATTTTCAGGAGTTCTCCCTAAAATTCTATAGCATTAAATGTAGTTTGTTGCAAGACTTATGGACCGACCTAATATTAGTCAAAAGGCCAGAAAGAATTCCTAGGGAGGTCCTCCAAGAACCAAGTGGAAGCGTTCTCGCTGCCACCATTTGTAACAGATGCCCGGCGACAATTTGAACGCGTAACAGCCCTTTCGGTTTCTCAGATTTTTTTTCAACAGAGGGCGTAATTTTTCTGCTCATTTCGTTCTTTCGTTGAACGATGGTTCCACGCGGGTATACGCCCATACTATTTTTCTGGCAAGGATTTCTTGCAAAGGCAGGGATTTGCACATGAAAGTTGCTCATTGCAATAAGTGGTAGAAGGTGGTTCCAGTGTAGCAAGTTGAAGAGGAAAGCCAATCTGAAACGGGCCCTGCACTCGAGAAAATGGAACGCCCTTTTACCGTCGCTGATTTTCGAAATTGACTGCGCTCTTATCGGTCAGTGCCACCCTTTTGGATCGAACCTACTTCTCTCTGTTTAATCCTAATCACACCCACGTACTCACATCTGCTGGGTCGAAGTAACTAGATAGTCAGTGGGCGTACCCCGCCAACCGCGCAAAGAGTGGGCCATGCTAAATCGCCGAAGTCAAACCTTTCGCTGCCTATTGCGCATCGGTGAGCACAGGAGGCGCGCCTGTCTCCAGAACTGTCAAATTTAGTTCTCTTTGGCCTTCGTTCTCATCGCGAATTCCTCCTTTAATGAAAAAAAATTGTTAACAGTGTTACCTCCGGCCTTGCTCCCTTTCCAGTTATGTTTTTTTTCAGCAAAGCCTCAAAGGCATTCTGCGATTAGTTTAGTGCAACAGTCTCTCGGCAATGAAATAGCTGTGCCCGCAATGAAGCGCTAAAGATGACGCTACTTTCGCGACTCGAAACGGTTCCGAGGGCATTACTACTCATAGCTTGTATCCATGCACATCGAAGCACCTATGCACACCCACTGTTGCGAATGAACGGCTAGTGTCACTCCCATCCCTATAGTTCTCTTGTTTCCAAATCTGCTCTGTAGTCTTTGTGCTCATTATTCTTTACTTGAACTGTCTGCTCCATATAAATGGTAAATGTGTGTAAATAAATGGTGCCTCAATGGCCGGGATTCAGGCCACTTCTTTTCCCATATTCATTTTCGAGTACAATACGCAACTGCAAAGGGTGGAAGTGTATAGTGGCAAGTGACGCTGCTTACCATCTACGGGCTAGGGATCAAATCAAGGATCGTGCGGCGTCCAAGCCAACTTTCATCCTTCCGGGAGTTGTTAAGAGGTACCAGGCTTGGTGGGTAGGATGAAGACACTAACATACAGGGGGGCCAAAAAAAAGACATTTTGCCTCCACTTCCAGATGGATTTAAGCACATTTTACTCAACTCAGACCGAACGGTTCCAACTTATTATTAAAGAGTGCATTCCATTCTATAAGAAAATCTTCATAGTGGCCACGTACGTGGACGGCATCAGAAGAATTAGCCCTGGAAACATGGTGCACTGGTCGATCTCAATGGGGTCTTCGAAGGATCGTGTACCATAACGACCCTTACTGGAAAGCTAGTTCCGAGGGGATTTGCACAGTGGTAGCTAATGCCTCTAGAAAACTATCCAACATTAAATCGATTCACGAAATTGCGTAAGAGCTTCAGGCTGAAGCTCTTACGGTAGACCTCCTTGAGCCTGACGACGGTGACAGATGACGTCATATTCTGAAGACGGTGAGGGCAGTGAAGGAGGGCCTGCGTTCACTTATAGAGGGACACTTAGGGAATACTCTGCTGAGGAACTCCCGTCAACGACAGCAATCTCTGCGAAGAAAAAAGAGCCGAAGTCCGACATAGGCAAAATGTCTTTTTTTGCCCCCCCCCCTGTATATATCGGGATTCCCCTCAGATTATTGCATTAGAGCCAATCACCTTCAATGCCACTACGACTCCAAATGGATGTGGAATGTGTCCATCCAAAAAGAGTCTGTAGATCTCTATGCTTTATCCTCATTCTTTTATGCAATTGAAGAATAAGTCTCATGCCAAATCTAAACTGTATCGGAAATTTAGTTCTGATGATAAACAGGCCTCATATTTAGCTAAGCTTGCTTTTTCACTTCCTGTCCTTCTTTCAATGCTGCATAATTCACGTTGATATTTCAGAAAAGAACAACACGAAAACCAGCAGTCATCACATTGCGCATCACATGCCCACATTTCGATAACACTAATCGGTGGAAGAACTCTCAAGAGCGTTTGACTCACTAGCTAGAAAATAGCACGTCGCGATAAAAGATGATTAATGTTATTGTCTTATCAACAAAGACCGTTTCAATGATTGCTCTCAGATTTCTCAATCCTGTCATGAAATACGGCTTGCTGTGGTGAATCTTTTTTTTTGGTTTCACTGTATGATGGGGCTTCTATGTATAGGAGCCCATGCCATTGGGGGGAAGGGCGTAGGGGAGGAGTACATCCAAGTAAGTGAGCCAATTATAGCCCTTGGGGCTTGGCTTGAGGGAGGGAAGGAATTCTGGGAGGAGGACGTGAGCAATCATCTACACTGCGTTTCATAAATATAGGTCCACCCTAATTTTTTGCTATTCCAAAGTTGCTGTGCATTTTTGGAAAATGCCGCTATTACCAATAGTTTCCCCATAACGAAAAACCTTGATACTTGATTTCTGGAGAAATCTCGATTCAGAATTATTAAAATATCTTCCTTAGAACGTATTTTCACCGTTTCGCAAATATGACTACACATCACTTGTCGAGAGATTTTACTATAACGAAAAAACGTCACGAATTTTCAATAATGGGATGACCCCCCAATAATCATAAGGAACACAATAATACGTTTTGAAATGCTGGTAGCCAAATTAGCTATTACAGTAGGATCGAAATTCGTCTGGGCGCCGATGATCTTTTCAGCTTTTCGGCTGTTCCATTTTGCTTTACTTTGCTGTGGAACTTTATAACAATTAAGGCCCAATGATTCTCTATTGGAATCTGATTCAGATTCCATCTGGCGCGGAGGGACCGGCATGGACAGCCGCGTTATCGTGTGTGAAAATCAAGGATAGAGGGGATCCTTGTTGAAAAAATGGTAAGACTCGCTTCGAAAGAACTTCACGATACCCTGTGGAATCTTTGTGAACGGAAACAAAAGCGAGCTCTAGCTACTCAGTCGTTCAAAGGTGCCTCAAACCATAAGGGATTCACCGCCGAAATTACGTTACATTGAAACCATCTGCGATTTTCACGCGATCATCCTGTACCCTCCCCCTTCCTCATCAGATACCGCATAAACCTAGGCATTTTCCACGCTCGTCTTAGCTCACCTGCACCCACTCAAGGAGGTAGAGTCCAAGATCGCGAAGGGTCTTAACAGCCACACCATCGCTCATTAAGTTGAGCCCTTTTCCACGGAGAAATGGAGACTTGCGATCTTGTAGCGCTCAAATAATCTTGGAACGCTCTTCATCAATCCGTTGAAGATGTTATTGCTCTGCTGGCTTACTCACCACACGGTGGTTTTGCTCACGGAAGGCCGCATTTCAGTACGGACTTTGTTCGGACTCCTTGTATAATTCGAGAGAAGACACCCAATTCCTCCTAAAATTTTGAAGGAAACGCAGTCTTTATTTACCTAAGCGACTCTTCTCTCCGCACTGACCAGGATTTTGCACATAGTCGCTTATGCAGTATGAGCCGGCCGACATGGGAGGAAATTCTGCTCCTCAGCTATCCCACTTCAGTAAGTGCTCTAGCTTGAGCTTGTTACTGGGAAGAGAGGCGAATAACACGAGGTATGGTAAACTCGATGTCGACTGAGCCCACATATTTCCCCGCTTCCCTGATTCCCTTCACGGATCGTGAGAAATGGAAACTTTTTATGAGTGGCCCGATATTCATGAAACGGTGAAATTCGTTCTAAAAAAGTTAATTGGGTTACTTGAGGGGGAATTTGTCAGAAAAACACTATGAAGGTTTTCCGTGATGAGGAATCTAACGGTGATAGCAGCATTTCCAAAAAATGCACAGCAACTTTGGGGTAGCAAAAATTTAGGGTGGACCTATAATTATGAAACGCAGTGTATTTTCCTCAGCGCGTTTTGTCTAGATTCTCCTCAAGCTGTCCCAGTGTCGCCTCATCACGGTTTTCGGGGCAGCGGGGCTCACAGTTAGGTAAGCAGTCACCAGAATTGAGGTGGACGTGGTCAGAGTGCAGGGATGAAGCAATTAGAAACGCCAAAGAATCCAGAAATGAAATTTCTCTTTCCCGTTGATTTGCAATGGTTGCGACTCTTATCGATGCTGTCCTCTTCAAAGCTATGCCAAACAGTTAAGCCAGTCGATGGGCGTACCGCGCAGATAGGGCCGCGACAAGAATCGTGCTGGGTCGCCGTTTCGGCGAAGTGTATATTGTTCCGCACCCTGAGGGGGTATATCTGACACTGACACTGTCGACACTTTACCGGGTATGTTTCCCTTCTCGACCTTCGATCTCCTTTGAGCTTTGAAGGCGCAACACAGGCAGAGTTCGTGTGAACGCTTCTCTTCGGTCTGTAGTATAGACCCTAAAGGACAAAACTGTGCCATTTCCCATGCACTGAAACCAACCGACAAGAACTCTCGGGCCATAAAAATGAAGCTGCTCAAGTTGCAGGTTTTTCTTCTCTTATCAGGCTGTTCTGTCGCACACGCACCAGGTGATTCTGGGGCATGTCTTCAAGTTGGGAGTACAGAGTGAACCGAAAGCAGAGACAAATAAATCTAAAAAAAATTATTTGGGTACGAGCTAAAACTTCCTGTAAATTCGGCTACGGTATGACGGAGAAAAAAATGGGAGCTGAGGAAAAATAGGTGCAAATAGGGCTTTATAGGGCTTCAGGGGCTTCGATTTCAATATCGAATGAATGCTGCTGAAAACACATATGTGTGTATTCCACATCCCTGCTGAAATACTTAACATAGCTCTGAAAACGGCAGTTTCCCCTAGCTGGTTTGGAATAACGCCTTTCCGTAAATTAGCGCAAAATGAGGTAAGTGAGTTTGACCGCTGTTCCCGACAATTTGGTTTTGTTTTTGTTTCGATAATCGGGTCAATTAACAGCTAATTCTTCGCTTTTGAACTCGTTTTATGAAAAAAGAACACAGCTTTTCAAGCTCTAGAGGTGGTCCACTCAACTGTTCTGCAGATAGTAAATGAGCCCTACTGCCTGCAGTGAACCGAAACATGAATCCTTTGTTGACTTCAGCGCTATGACGCTTTTTGTTTCTCGATCTTTTAAAATGGCCTAAACGAAACGAAACATGTACCATTCATTTCCATGCATATGGGTTTTGATTTTATCAGTATGTTTTATCAACAGCAATGAACATCGCTGATGTATAGAGAGGGTTTTTATCATGTCTAATAAGCTTTACTAAAATCTGTCAGCGCAATGAAATAAGGAGACATCCCAAGAGATTGTTCCTGATGTTTGTGAGATTAAAAACAGTAAACCTGCGAGCGGAGTGCGATTTTGATTGAACTTATTTCAACGTTACTTCTACATGGAATTTTTTCCCGATGTAACCGAAATACACTAAGGGAAAATCGTGACAACTGACGCATTATATCACCCGAGTAGTCCGGGCATCGAACCTCGGATGAATTCTATTCGAAGCAACTAACACAACAGCCCACATGATTGATTGATTGGTGTTAAACCCCAGTGCCATGAAACAGCACCCTCTTCGCGCCATTGCTAGTTACTGCAATAGTCAGACCGCATCCATGTGGTAGTGCGCTCAAGGGGTACCAAGTGATTGAGCCAGTTATAGTACTTGGGGCTACTTACAGGGAGGGCGAGGGATTGTGGGAGAGGATTTAAGTAACTTTTGTTTTCCTCGGCTTCTTTTCACTCACCTGGGTTCAGTCCTAATGTCACTCAGGGTGAAAATCGGTCGAGAATTGTCGACGACTCTTTGAGTTTTTTCGCCAGCTCAATCACTCTCGCCCCTGTTGACATTCACTCTCGACACTTACCCTTACACAGTTCTAACTGGTCGAGGGATTTCCTCGACAGTTATTCGCCTATGTCGTATCATCGCGTTCCGAAGGCCCTGCTTTGAGTGTTCTCCCAGGACATAATCGCCACTGATTATTTTGAAGTACCAACATCCCATATATACTCCAAGTGATCGCAATTTGATTCTGCAAAATCTTACAACTAGCACGTTTCTTGCTGGTGAAATTTATTCCCCGAAGCTGGGATAAACAAACATAAATTCTGCTAGATCATTGAGGCATTTATAGGATCAACAGAAGTGGATTAAGTTTAGGCAAATGACTTAAAATCAATTCGCGTTCCTTCCCGGGAAAATGGTTTTCCCAGATTGAGCAGGCCGCCAAATTCGGAACGTGTGCGTTTGGCAACAGGTCCATTGGTGATGTATGATGAAGGGATTCGGAACTTCACCTTTCGTTTGCCAGGCTAAAATATGCACAAGCACATATAGTAAAGTCTTCAAAAAATACGGTGAGCAAGTGTACCTTGATTCCGTCATCACAGTCATGGTACACCTTGAACACAGGATCGATTGTAGTAAGTTCACGTTCTGATCCCTAAAAGAAAAACAGATGTTTGGCAACCAGATGAAGTAAAAGGAGTCCTCGGAGGTCAAGCGACAATAGATCTTACCTTCAGAGTGAATGTGCCTTGGGCGCTTGTTTGGCCTTGATCGAGGAGGTCATCAGGATCCGGCCCTGGAACAACAAGGATAAATAAAGGAAGTTTGTGAAGGAGCGCATGATATCATTATGGCCACGGCAAAATAGAGTCTTCAAAATCTCATGGATAACCAATAATTTCCCACATGACTTCAGGCTGACTAGAGATGGTACATGAGCGGATTGCGCCTTCCCCCACCTACAAGGTGCGGGCGTCGGATGCTGGATTGAATCTCACCCAGAACAGCCAAGGTCCCAATTCTTCCGAGATCGCTTTATTGATATCAGGCTTGTAGGGGAGGAGGAACCGACTCATGCAGCGATTGGAGCTGTATGTTATTGTACGGGCCAACTCCTATTCAAGATTCAAATACACTTTTCAATGCATGTAGAATGCGTGGCGCATTCCAAAGAACAAGTGATCGGTGCCGGAAGCTTTATCCATTTCTGCTTTCTTTAACCCATAACGGACGGCGTGCGCCACAAGGTGGCGCACGATTATTTCTTTTGTTTTTGGAATGTTTCTAGCAATCTTAATATACCCATATATACTCTCAGCAATGTGGAATAACATATCTTCCCAGGACCTGGACGGCTGGATTTTTGACAAACCTACAATAAATTTTACATACATTTTGTCTTAATTTACATAAGTTTACTATTTGATGGGTGGCTTACCCATGGTTCGCACGTCCCGAGACCCCTTCCCCTAAATATAGCCACATCCTTGCTCGGGGTTGTTGTTTCGCATTTTTCGATAATGTCACCTACAGCTTCCATTCATTCTTTGCACCCTAGTTTTAGAGCGGAAAGGCGGGCTACGAACTTGTCGTCAACGGAAATCTCT
>MU883620.1:0-13960 GCA_036418205.1 Ostertagia ostertagi | reverse complement strand
CGCAAATCGAAAATCGTCTTCGTGAATACGCTTCCTTGATGGATGCATCTGAAAATCCATTAGAGAAGGAATCGGCCTGACTTCGAAGAATACGCAGCTAGGGCAGAAATGGTACTAGGTAATGCCGTGGATTACACAGTACTTCTTCAAGCAAGGTTGCGCGCTCTTAAAAGCGAACCGCCTCCTCACAGCCATACATCGGAATCGGCCCATCATAGGGACCCAGCAATTACGCCTACCAGAGTGGATCTCCCGACCTTACCAATCCCCACCTTTAGCGGCAATATTTGGGAGTGGGACAATTTTTGGTCTCTTTTCGACGCAAATGTACATTCGCAAGCTATACCGGAATTCTTCAAATTTAATTACTTACTGCAGGCCCTGAAAGGTAATGCTTATAATGCGGTAAAGAAATTTCAAGTTACGGCAGAGAACTACCAAAAAGCCGTTGAATTTTTAAAAAAGAAATTTGGCTGTCCGGAAGACTTAATCAACAGCCTCCTTGATAGGATGGACTCATTATCGATGCGATCCCAATCAATGAAGGACCAGAGGGTATTACTGGAACAGCTACAAGTGATTACAGAGCAGCTAAAAATGAAAGGAGAATACGTCGATAGTCAATGGTTCCTCAAGCAGGTGTTAGGCAAATTTTCGGTCGACGTACAACGCAGAGTATTGGAGCGAAAGCACACATTAGGAGAAGGCATGGCATTCAACATGGAAGCTCTGTACAGGATTATCGACGACGTGATATCAAATGAGGAAACTGTCGCACTGTACACCAAACGAACTAGCCAACCGGCAGAAATTCGGACAGAGAAGAAACAGAAGTCGCCGGTGCAGAATTCTCGAGTAGTTTGCATGTACTGTGCCGGTGAGCACAAGTCGCTTGTATGCCCGAAGTATAAGACACCACAAGAAAGGTCACAGTACTTAAGGGACCACAAGCTATGCCTTATCTGCGCTTCCCCCAGGCACCCCACAAAAGAGTGTAAGAAACGAATGTGCTTTCAATGTCAAGGACCACACCACACTTCCTGTTGCTTTAGAGGGCTAACGAGGGATGACCGAAAAAGTGACCCATTCCGCATTACACGAACCTCCTGGTAATAAAAGGCCAGCGAACCCAGCAGGTAAAAAAGGAGGCGGATCAGCAACCTCTAGAAAAGTGAATCACCTGACAGATGAAAAAGGGGGCAGCAAGAGAAATCAGTCTTGAGCTGCAAACTGGTCAAGAAAACATTCATGCACAAGTTTACCTTCTTACAGGCGAGTTAACAATTATGGACCCAGCCACCAGAGAGTTGAAGAAAGTTTCCGTTCTATTAGATACGGGAGCTGAACTTTCATTCATAGAACAGAAACTAGCTGAAGACCTGGGGCTGCCAACCCTTGAAGAAAGCTACGCTACACCTTGCGAACTTTCGGGAGTGACGAAATCCAAGTAAGAATATGTCGCAAGGTACCACTAGAGGTGTGGGATAAAGAGGGGAAGTGATATCCTCACGAAGGCATGCTCTCCGCCCCCACTATTAGAAACGGACATGAAATTCATTAACTCCCTTGGCATAGCAATTAACCTGAACAGGAACTCTGAGCCAACAGTCCCTAAAGTTCTCTTGGTGCGATAATATTGGCTACTCATGTCGGAATGAAACGGCATACAACGACTTCCATCTCGGGCTACAACTTCCACCATCTACTTGTCATTTGCTTACTGGGCAGTTGGAGTTACCGAAGCAATTAGGAAAAGCTAAGCAGAAGAACCCCATAGAAAACTGGGAAGCGTTAGGCTCAATCGATACTCAGGCGCATACAGTAACGCTGCAATATTGTAATGACGATAGCAATCTCACAGAAGAAGAATTGTTCACGCGATTTTGCACTTTGGAATCAGCCGGAAGCGAAGAATTTTCAAGCGCAGAACATAGTGTCCGCTCACAAATAGATCAACAAGTGTGGATAACTTTATCAAAACGGTGGAAAAACGAAAGGATGGATATTATGTTAGGTTGCCTTGGAAAGATATCAGCGTAGAATTGCCGGATGCTAAATCAATTGCTTATAAAAGACTTATAAGCCTGTGGAATTCCCTTAAAAAAGACGAAGAATTGCTCCGGCGTTACAACAGCGTCTTCCAAGAACAACTTTGTTCGAATATTATTGAAGAAGTGCAGCAAGAAGAACTTTTCGTCGGCAAGCGTATTCATTACATTCCCCACCAAATGGTTCTAACACCCCATAAAACGACAACCAAACTTCGAATTGTTTTCGATGCATCCGCGCACTTCAGTGATTGTCCATCCTTGAATGACATGCTCCACCGGGGACCAGTAATTCCTCCCTAAACTTTACGGTCTTCTTCTGCGCTTTCGCATTGGTCAATTCGCGCTAATCGCTGATGTTGAGAAGGCATTTCTGCAAGTTAGAGGACAGAGATGCTGCTAGATGTCTGTGGTTGCGAGACTGTAAGCTACCACCATCTAAGGAGAATATACGAGTGTTCAGGTTCACTCGTATAACTTTCGGTTTACTCCCATCGCCATTTCTCCTAGCCGCTACTACGCATTACCATCTCGATCAATACAATGACGATACCGGCCTAGTAGCACAAATCAAAGAAAATCTCTACGTAGATAATCTCCTTATAACTACGGACTCAGCACATGAGGCGGTCACTGCCTACAAGAGGACTAAGGCGATTTTCAATGATCTGCAGATGAATCTAAGAGAATTTGTTGCTAACGACTCAGTTATTGCAAAAGAGATCGCGGATAGCGACAGATCGACAGAAGATACTCCCAAAGTCTTGGGGATTAAGTGGGAACCCGTGGAGGACAAATTCGAAATTTCGTGTCACTTATCGATTGCAGGAAAGCTTACAAAACGTACAATCGCGAGCGCTGTTGCATCCGTCTACGACCCTATGGGTTGGTTGTCCCCTTTGATGCACAAGGCGAAACGGTTTTTGCAATCATTGTGGAAAGACCACTATGAATGGGATACAAGTCTTGATCAAACGAAAGAAGCAGAATGGAATAGTATTTGCTCAGAAATTGATGGGTTCCAAATAACGATTCCTCGTTGTGTAGTCAAGAAATCGTCTGATGACCACACTTCTAGTTTTCGCGGATGCTAGCTCAGAGGGAATAGCTTCCTGTGCATATTTGCGAGTGGAAGGCGCATGCCACCTCCTTATGGCTAAAGCAAAGTTACCATCGCTCAAGTCTAAATCAACGATGCCTAAAATGGAATTGAGTGCAATGATGTTGGCTCTGCGCCTCACTAATTCTATCTTAGAGCAAATCGGATCTACAGTGCACGTCAATGAGGTTTCAGTGTTCTCAGACTCGGAGATAGTGCTCAATTGGGTTACTTCACAGTTACGCCACGATGTGGGTCCTTTTATAAAAAAACCGTGTGATGGAAATTCACAGCATAATCAGTCACCTCAAGAAAAATGGGTACAAGGTTATGGTAGGCCACATCGTGTCGACGTCAAACCCAGCCGATTGTGCTACAAGGGGTCTTACGAAAGATACACTGGCGGGTTTCTGGTGGTCAGGCCCATTGTCTCTTACAAGTGATGAGGTTAGGTGGTACTCCCTCCCATCAGGAACTGAGCGCAATACCAATGACATGGACGGTGCTGAACAGGGATCCTATGCGCTTTTGCTGACTAAACCAATGAGGGACGATATTTTTGCTCCCCTGCAGCATTTCTCCTTCAGTGAGATGAAGAGGATTGTTTCATTCGTCTAAAATTTATTAAGAACGTAGTGAGACACTAAACAAACGGCGAAGCACCCCATTAATTCTCTCAGAAATTCTCGGGGACGAAAATCCGGGGAGCAACGGTCTGACGGGAATAAGTGGTAGTGAAGTCGCACTGGCAGGAACACTCATAATAAAGCAGCATCAAATCTCTCACTCAACGCAAGAGATAATACGATCGCTGGACCATTTAAACGTGCGACTGGATCAATATGGCGTATTACGATGTTTCGGCAGAATGGGGAAGAGCTGTCTGGAAGAGCCAGCGAAATATCCCATCTAGTACTCCAAAATTCATGGCTTTCAAAAAAGATTATTTCCGATTGCCACCAGCAAAACCGTCCGGGCATAAGCCACACGATGGCCAGAGTACGAGAGCAATACTGGATTCCTAAATTGCGCGCACAAGTTACAAAGATAATACGTCGATGCGTAACATGCCAAAAGTTCAACAATTTACCGTTCAAGTATCCCGAGCAAGGAGACCTCCCATCGCGACGCGTACAGAAATGTAGGCCGTTTGCACATGTGGGTCTCGATTACTTTGGACCGCTTCACATGGCGCAAGAAAATGGTGAGCCAGGAAAGATATACGGGTGCATCATTACCTGTTTAGTGACACGGCTAGTACATCTCGACATTGTGATAGACATGTCTACAGCTGCATTCCTTCGAATGTTACGGCGATTTTTCTCGAGGCGAGGGACACCACTAACAATTACATGTGACAATTCACCCACGTTTACTCTAGGTGAATCAGTTTTGTCTGAAATTTATGAAAAGGCTAAAAAAGACGGGAAGCTCTCAAGAGAGGTCAGTGCCAGAGAAATCGAGTGGAAGTATATCACTCTGTATGCGCCCTGGCAAGGGGGAGTGTATGAGCGGTTGATCAAGTCTGTTAAGTTAGCACTCTTCAAAACGCTGGGAAAGTCACTGCTACCCTACGAAGAACTTTTGACGGTAATCATAGAAGTGGAAAGCCTGTTGAACACAAGACCTCTCACGTACGTAGAGTCCGACGACAATATCGAGCAAATACTGAGACCAATTGATTTCTTACAAAGCGAATTTGAATGTCCCATTCCTCTCGATTCATCATAGGAAGAATGCAAGGATCTAACGTAAAGGTCATCAGAGGAGCAGCAGAGATTGCGAACAAAATTGGAAGTGATCAAAGCACAACAGAGCTCCTGCAAGTTGACGGAAAGATTCTGGAATATGTGGAAGGCACAATATCTCACATCTTTGCGGGAAGCCCATCAGCGGCAAGCGGTTAAGCAGAAGGGATCCACTTACGTTCCGGAAGTAGGAAAGATTGTGCTCATTAACGATGCTGTGTAGCCACGACATGCTTGGAAAATGGGTAAGATAGTAGAATTAAAAGCAAATACTGAAGGAGTCGTAAGAGAAGCAGTAGTAATGCTACCGTCACGAAGAAGGTTACGACGTCCTCTAAACCTACTGGTTTACCTTGGAATTGGGCGATGATGCTCCTACAACACAAATGGAACAAGATAGCACTGAAAGTAAGACCCTTACAGGACGCTCTGAAAACGACCAACAGTCACGTTACCATCTTCGCCCACGGAAAGCTGTCAGCTACAAAGAAAACGACATATCGCCCTCTTTGATAAACCCACTCATGGGTGATCACAATAATAACGCTCACGCCTCATGACCACCTGCGCAGCAACCGTTAATAATCCCGATCTTCGTTTGAACTCTAGTGCACATTTCGTTCGCTGTTTAGAAGGTGGAGTGGAACTCATTTCGTCAGTCCAAACCCCGTACGAGATTTGTGCAGACGATTTCTGTACAGCACTTTGGAACCCGCGGATGGAAGGAAGTAATCAAATTCCCCGCTTCAGTAATCCTGGAAGAACATAAGGTTCAGTGGAAGTTTCTTCAAGGTTCTGCAATCAGAGTTATTGAAACCGTGTGTCCGCCAGCTCCATTTTGCAAAAGTATAGACTGCACTTTTTGCACCACTTTGATTTTCAATCCGGAATGCTGGCCAATGGGCGCAATCATGGCTACCATGATGATGATCTACTTCTTCTTCACAGGGTGCTATGTATTTCTATACGTACCAGTCGTCGTAGGACGCCCATTGAGAATTTTGTTGGGTTGGCTGATCAATTTGGTGAGGTGCGGTGTTAGGGGTTTCCTCCGACCTCATTATGAGACAGGGAAATGGGAGGTCCAAAAAACCTGACACCGACATAGCCTTGCTGCTGGCAGTGAGCTTTTCAATCGTGACGTCAACAATAGAGAGCTGCCAAGCTAGTAGATATATTTTCCCATCAATCTAAGATCTGTAGAGAAGCCGAAGGAGAGCGAGACTGCGATATTCACTTGTCAGAGATTCTAAAAATTAACCCTTTCAAGCGGGAAGCATGCTTCAAGTTGGTGCGCAACAATACGGCAATCCATCGAGTTTCGAATGGTGTGGATGAACCTTCGTTGACATGCGAGCGTGAAACAGAAATGTTCACTCGAGATATGGAATACCACGTGGTGGACAGCAAGCGATGTCCACATACAGGATCCTGTGTTGGGAGAAAAATGCGCGCGGATTCAATAGTTCAAGTTTGATTCCAGAGTTACAAGAAGGGAATCCGTATCCAGGAGTCACTGCTTGCGTAGAGTCATGCGGGGGTCCCGGTTGTGATTGTTTTTATTGGAGTTCGGGTTGCTTATTTTATCGGATTTATCTTAAAGCCTTCTTCCTCGAAAGGTTTATGAAATCTTCAGGTGCACGCGATGGAGAGAATCAGCAAAGGTCAAGATAACTCATGTCGATGCTCTCACAAAAACAGAATCCTTCATCATAGATATGGAACCGAACGTACCCATCAAGGTGAAGGCTATGACACTCACTCTGAGTTCAGTTACTATACCGCCGCTACCCATACTAAATACGCCGTTCATTTCGGACGGAATGAGCACGGCCCTTTGGGACTCAAATATGGCTCCACCCCTGCAGTGTGACAATGAGCGGGCAGCAAAGGAACTCGTTTGTGCAGTGGAAGAGGACTGCGCATGCTACCCGGCAGAAACAAGAGCGAATTGTAAATGTAAACATGTCAATATTTCGGAGTGGCTCCAGAATGTGCAACACCATTTGCCGGTAATTCTTCCATCAGTTACCTTCAGAGAAGCCAGCGGGGTGGTTCAAGCCATTATTCCAGCAATGACCACAGCAGAGATTATCCTCAACTTACAAGATCAATTGCAAACAGAAGTCTCTTTGGAAAAAACTCTATGCGTTGTTCAAAACACGACCATAAGGGGGTGTTATAACTGCGCGAAAGGAGCTCAAACGCAAATTACCTGCACTTCACCAATCCCTACACAGGCTGAAATCACGTGTGGACAGTTTAGTTTTACTGTTCCATGCGACAGAGAGGGAATGGCGTCAACCTTGCGACTCAGCGTAAGCAACGCGAGAATACATCTCATGTGTTCGGTATCTTGTGGAGGAAGGATTTCAAGTTTTGAAGTGACTGGCGTTCTTAAATTTACCCACACTACTCATTCACTATTGGATAGATGGGTTAATGGGAAAACCAAAGGTACCTCCGAAATCCAATGGCCTGATTTCTTCCACATCGCCGACGTATTTTTACAGTGGTACAAAACGTTGTTGGTCGCAATATGCCTACTAGGCTTATTCTTAACGGTCACGTACCTCTATGTATCGAGTTGTGGACTACGTTGCCTATGGCTAATCATATCTTCAATGACGCGGATATTACGCCAGTTTTTTCGAGCTGTGTTATGCTACCCGTGGAAATACAGCATGCGATTTGCGCAGAAAATGCATAACAAAATCCTGTGAGATGCGAGCTAGAAAATTCACAAAGAGTAAACAAGATTTTAGTCAAGGTCACAAGTTAATCCCCAGTAATGGTAGATCAATTATTTTCATTAGAAAATTTGTATTTAGCATGTCTTCTGAAGCCGACGGAGACCTAACACCCCTGGCACTTCTGTATGGAAATGGATATCTGACGGAGGATCAAGTAGAAATGGATCTGATGGTTGGTGCTGCAGTTGCTGCATCAACAAGTAGAGGCGGCTACAACGCTGGTGATGCATGTCTGCCAACACAGAACTTCGACCGACACGCCAACACATGAAGGGAGTCAAGTGGGCAGCTACTTGCGCAATGCAATGGTTATCAAAGAGAAAATACTGCGCCTGGGGACTCGGTATGTATTATCGGATTTGTTGTACGACCGTGCAGTCCTAATGGGTACACTATCACCAAAGGCGCAGGGATCAGTGGCTGGAGAACAGAATGCCCTTCGACGTGCGAGGTACGGAGGTTCTGGTAATGGTTGATAGACAAGCGAGAGTCCTAAGTCAGTCAGCATCACAAATATGGAAGCGCGGGTAGGAGATGCAGATCAGCGAGCCCGTGAGAATCATCGAGAACTACTATCACGCTCAGCAGTAGTAGAAATAGTTCAGCAAGAACTACAACGAAGGGAGTCAGACCAGGATTCCAGTGCCACCCTCAAAGAACTAAAGGAGAAACTGAGAAAACAGGAAATTGAAATGGTTCAGCTCATTGAGAAAATTGACACTATGGAACAGGCTAGGCAGGCTCAAGAAACCCCGGATAGATCGGTCTTCGTCAATGATGAAGAAGGAACAACATCTTTGCAGGTTCAAGTGAAGAACAGTAACGTCACAATGGAATGCTTCAAGAGTCATCCGAAAACGCTGATGACTGTGAATACTTCTTGCGCATGCTTCAAGAAGTGACTGAGCAAAGCCCTTCGCCGCCACCACACAACGAAAACCCACCAATAAAAAAGCAAAAATGGACGACGGAAACAGACGAGTATGCAGAAGAAGAGGCAAAGATACGCGCAAAGCTTGAGCGCATGCTAGATGAAATTAAATACTTCCCCTCCAGACGCTTAGGGGAGTCATCACGAGGGATCGAGCACTGGGTGAGGTGCGCTTTCTGCGACGCGGTGGCGCAACATTACAGCGATTCATGCCCAGAAGTTCCGCAGGGGATGAGAGACTTCGCATTCTTTATAGGAAAGGGCTTTGCAAACAATGCCTACAGTATTGCACAAGTGATTATCAATGTCGCTCACGCAGTAGGGAATGTTGGTATTGCAAAAAGCTCAAAGACAGTAGCTTTGCAGAGTTGCTGCCTAGGGATCATGGCGAGCATCATAGGGCAGTGTGCAGCGTGCCAGAGAAAAAACGCGAATGCTGAAGAAATCATCGATGAGCTGCAGGCGCAACTATTCGAGATTATGAGATTGCGCGATCAGCGCTTCAGGAATGCATGAGAAGGGCACTTTGCTCGCCGGGAATGTCGCAAAGAGCGACCATCAAACAGATTGTTGGAATATGAAGCATGATTCATAGATTACTAAGATTATAGTTCGTTTTCCACTGTTGTGTCACGTATATCAGATCAGAAGGCTCTTTCCCAGGCAGCTTTCTATGCTGGAATGCGCGAGATCGCTCTTATCTTTCAGTTGGCACGTTATCCAATGAGTTTCGCAGAAGCTTCGATAGAACGGACGATAGAATGGAATCCAAAGAATGCGGTCATACCAGTATAAAAACCTGCTGACTGGAAAGAAGATGTGCTCATTTTTCTCTTAGTCTGCTCTGGGGAACCTAGGCAAAAAAGGGGAAGATTTTTGGTGGGAAACGAAATTTCTCTTGTGAAACTTGAGTTTCATGATCATGGTCGATTGATTATTTGTTGATTTATTATTTATAGTTAATAAATGGTTTAATTACCCAAGTTTGAGGCCTGCACCCTACACCGCGTGGCAACACAAGGGCAGAATCGGTGGTCAAGCGAAGTATCCAAGTTTCGGGCAAAAGAGAAGTCTTGCGAGCGTAAATAGATGGCTCCAGGCCGCCCTCTTGTGTTCCACTAATTATGTCAACAATTCCATGGTACCGTCATCAATCCGAAAAGGAATGCTTTTAATTAATATAAAAAAAAAAAAAAAAAAAAAAAAAAAAAAAAAAAAAAAAAAAAAAAAAAAAAAAAAAAAAAAAAAAAAAAAAAAAAAAAAAAAAAAAAAAAAACAAGCTCTACCATTCAGTGGATCGTCCCGCCGCATTTTCCTTCATTACGAGTCCCGCCGGTGATCACCAATAACAAATGTCAACGACAGTAGGACTAGTCGTCGAAGTACTGTAACCGCTTGCGGTACACAATTGCACGGGTCGAGAGGGATCCGAATCTGCTTTCACTATCTGCTAAATTCTCCTCTGAAACGAGTTACGGAGGGTTTTTAATGCCTCCCTTGATTTTCAGTGTCTTGCTTGCAATCACATGTCAGCTCCATTATAAAAACCACAAAATGAAAAACAAGCACCGACGGTGCGAGCTCCGGTAGCGCAGTTAGTGGCGGTCCTGCTTCTCAAGAAGGGGGCTACGGGTTTGGTTCCTTCCAGAGTTTGGTGTTTTGCTTTTTTCAACACAGCTGAAAAGCCTTTTTGAAGTCCCGTATTTCATCAACGATCGCTCGACGCTACATCTACGAAGAGTTTGCAAGCAGATCCTCTTAAGTTCAAGCACTACATCTCTGTGAGTGTCCATAGTGCCCGTTGTGCAGGTGCTATGCTTTTCCGTTCCGTCCGTAGGTACGATATTCGTAATCAGGGGATTAAACTACTTCTAAATACGAGATTTTCGCCAAATCTGAGGTCCTGAACTAATTGAGAAAAAGCGGAGCAGTGATGGGATTACCACTCCTCAAACTCCACTTTTTTGGGTTGACCAATCATGGACGACGGGGGAGAGGGGAGAGAAGGGGTTGTATTAGGAAATAATGCCTTGTAGATCTTGGATGATGCAGACGGGCAAGCCAGACACAATTTTTACTCTATTGTAATAAGTGTTTAAGAAGGTTTGTACCACCCCAATATCAGCTTTTTGTAATAGATTGGTGGACAAGTAAGTGACTGCCTATGTTTTCGAGGTTGCGTCAAAATTTCAGAATTGGCTAGAAGTTTGCCCAAAGGGAGAGTCTGACTCCCTGATTACGAATATCATACTTGTTCGAAGCAAAAATGCCTGGCGCCTGCGCTACAAAGCGCCCTAAAGTAGTGAGAGAGACGGCGCACTCAAGTTGCGTTTTTAAATGCCCTTAAATTCTTTGTACGGTTAGCAATACGCAAGCATGTTGGACTAGCGATGTTAGGAATCTTCCTAGCTATCTTACTGCAAACGGCAAAAGAACAAACTCGCCAAGGAGTCGATCCCCTGACCTCTTTTTCGTGAGCCTCGACCACTGCCCCTGCGCTTTTCTGCTTCATAATTCCTTTCAGAGAAGAGTTCAGCAGATAAGGAACGCATATTTGAGCTCAGCGTCCCGTATAAGACATATAACTATATCAAATTTCAATTGGCCAGATTGGACCACCCCATGACCTTTCCTGTTTCCTGATCGCGACCAAACCAGCGAGAGGGCGCAGACAAATAGAAAGTAGACGCCAAATGGCGTCAACGCCAAATAAATGTCATATTAATCATCAAGACCAGGCTCAACCGTCCGTTCGCGCTATTCGAACGAGGGGTCGCATTTTGGTCGACCGAGGGAGGGGTGCAATCTCGAGAGGGAGGCCTATAGCATCTTTCAACGCGTTGCAGAGCATTTTAACACGTTGACGACCGCGCTATTTTTCGCTGTCTGGCGTGTGGGACCGCGCGCATTATTTTGACCGCGCGAGTGTGACATGGCATCATGTCACACGGTCCCACGAGAACTCCTTTTTCTCAGGAAGTGTGTATTTGTTATCTTTCTTGTGTGGTAGGTCTCCGATTATGCGATTTTGGCCATTTTAGCGATTCCTGTGATTTGATCATTATTCAAACATTTTTAGAAAAACTCGATAGCCCATCAACCGAAGCTTCTTTCCAGGGACCACGCCTTTTGTAACAATGCCTAAGTATGGCGCATACATCACGTAAATAAGTTACCTAAAATGTTTGAAAACCAGCTTAAAAAAGACTGTGACATGACATCATGTCACACGGTCCCACGTGGCCGAAAGAGTGTGGTATGACATCATACCACACGGTCGTCAACGTGTTAAAGGGGCAGTAGTAATGAATCTTCTTCGAGCGTAGTTGTCTTTTCTTGTTTTTTTTAATAAGTCGTATTGTGTTGGTATGTGGATCGTTATTGATCGTTTCATTCCTTTCAAATCGCTGTCTTCTACAGCGTTTGGGATAAATAAATAATAAGTTTTGTCAAGCTGAGTACGGGAACGGGAACTTTCTTAGAAAATAGTGTCTCAGTGGACGCAGTTTCACGTGTTTTCCAAAACGCTCGTGACAGTCCATGTCTGGAAAATAAGAAATACGCTTTTGTGAAGAAGAAATCAGAGAGAAAAACGAGCCATTTTTTTGGAAAGTTTCGCCAAGTCGAGTGAAGTGGTGACACTTTTTTATCTGTGATATTTTGAAGTCTTTGACCATACTCCTGAATTTTTCTTCTCCACACGTGTTCGCTACAAAGTAAAACGATATGAGAAAGAAAAACATCAAGAGAAAAGGCATAAATCAAAAAAGACAGATGTCACCACTTCACGCGACTTGGCGAAACTCTAGGAAAAATGGCTCGTTTTTCTCTATGATTTCTTCTCACAGAAAATGAATTTTTACTTTCCGGACACTGAGTGCTTCAGAAAACCGTCTAGCTGCGCCCATTGAAGCATTAACTTCTGAAGAAATTTTGATTTCCGTACCCGGCTGATAAGGTGAATGAACCTACACAAGGAATGAATGATGAATCTAATGAATTACACAAGGAGTAGCTGGGATGCTTTGGCATGGAGCTTGAGTGCGCATTGCTCTTTCTAAGAAAGGTGCTTCGAGCGTGAGATGAAATCCCATCAAAATAGCCAGCTTCCTTATGAATCTCTGATAAACTCTTTGGTACTGATCGAGGATCGAAACGTTCCAAACATGGGGTGATCCCCTTATACATTGCCAAACTACAAATGCATTAGAATAGTATCGTGATCGCAATGAAAGGCTAGAACACGGCATGTTTCAGAAGTGTGAATTTGTGAAAACACGTTTTTCATTCAGCTTTATTTTCATTTACGTAAAGAAGGACGAGGTTAAAGATACGGTGAGGGACGAGGCCACATGCAGCCAACTACTTCGGTCAAGAAGGTTTACTTTCGAAAACTAAATCATTACTATCGAGAATATTATACGAAGTTCGGTGATTCGCTGAGAAAAAGCAAGTAAAGCATAGAAATCAACTGTACAACAGAGATAGGGTAAAAATGTGCATGAGAAAGTCTCTTGTTGTACTTCTGCCACCGACTACGATTTTGAACATCTGTTCTTAGAAAATCCGTCATCCGACACCGGTGAAGAAGTGAACAGGCGACGAAGATGTTGCAGCTCTTGCTGGTATGGTTACTGCAATCGGATAACACCCACACCCGCTGAAGATCACCTAAAAATGTGAATACTTGTGGATGGAACAACTTAAGAATGGCGACTGTAAAAAATAAGCCATGAGCCAGAAAAAACTGAGTCAACTGCGACTAACCCATGATTCATGTAACTGCGATTTTTCCACTGATTTGCTTCAGCATCGAAAACTTCAACGACACCATCATTCCCACCCAGGGCATATAGGCTTTCGTTGACAACAGCCAGTCCAACTTGCAACCTATACCTTTTCTACTTACTTCTCCACATTTTTACAAACAGCTTGAGATGACCATGGATGTTACCACAAACTCACACCAGATCGCTTACTGTTCATGTCGGCCACTGAAACCCATTCATTTGTAAGGGGATTGTACTTCTCGGCTGAGCTCAATTGAAGTGAGCCATTACACCCGCCTACTGCATACAATTGACGGTGGCGGTGTCCGTTCCTCCAAGTGGTGCCACTGGGAACTGCTCACTTTGTGAGCTGAGCTGAACACGGACATTCGAATGCAGGCGACAGGCCCCGTGACAGGCCGGCCTACGAACACCCACGTCACATCACAAATGTTAATGTCGCTATATGAATCTCGAGATAATGCTACGGCGTCCGCGGGAGCCGACGCGCACTCGCAAAGCCCGGCGAGTGTGAAAAGTATGCGAGGGTCTCCGGTGCAAGGACGGCATCGGGGGGCAACTAGGCTAGTCCAAAAGCCATGCAACGTATCG
>MU883619.1:0-18843 GCA_036418205.1 Ostertagia ostertagi | reverse complement strand
AGAGTCCATGAAATTTGGTTCTGCGTGTGGCTGTGTGCGCATTACACGTGAAGTTCATCGTGAGAAATAATGGATGTGCCCTATACGCTAGAAAGTGGTTATAGTACGAAAACTGCTATGGAACTGATACCTGATGAACCTAGAGATACAGTACTCGCCGTTTGAAATCGAAAATTCACGCGAATAACGCGAATCCTCGTTAATTTCGTGAATTCGTTATAACTCGGTTCAAAATTGAGCTTTCGAGAATCCGAAGATATCTTTGAATTCAGCTCGTCGGACACTATAAGAATGTGCTTTGATACTTTGGAAAAGCTCCATATAGGATTGCGCCATGCACTCGATTTTCATCTCAAAAAGTAGTTGCTCGCATGTGATGTGTATATAATCCCGCTTATGCGGGCTGACCGCTACACACAAGAAGGGCCTCAAAACTTACCCCAGAATGCGCCACGTACTCAATCTCATCCACTACATTGTGAGATTAGATGAATGTTATTTTCCGAATTCTTAGATCTTCATTTCGTTTTTAAGCGCTTACTGGCTTTACGTGTTCCCTCTGCTCTCAATATCCCATCCTCTGTATATCAAGTGGAATCTTTGAACAGTTCTCAGCAGGCATAGTGGGCCTATTATGTGACATTTTCCATTTTCAGAGGAGATGTTTTGCAGAAAGCTGTGAAGATAGCGAACAATTTCCTTCACTGTCGTAGACTACGGTCACTTGTCTGTAGGAATTATGTGGAAAACTCGGTCGCAAGTGAGCGTTCCTTCCGTGGTGTGGCCCCAAACATGCCTCCTCGTCATGCCCTTGTGGAAAGTTCAGATTTTTTGCATTTCCAGATGAACTCGCAGACCTGAAATGTGCCCCGTTAGCTTCCCCGTGAAAAATGCTATCGAATGATATGCATTACTTCCCCAGTTGAAACTTTGGTTTTTCACCGTTTTCAGCCTTCCCCTATTGCCGGATTGGGCACTATCCCACGATTACTGCCCCAAAATCTCAAAGTTTCATTTTTCGTCGAAACTTTGTCTATTGGGGTAATTCGATGCCCTGATTACGAATATGACATTCATTTTTGATGCTGGTGTCATTTGGCGCCATTTGGCGCCAGCATCACCGCTGTTTTCACCAAATCTGCTGAAACTTCGTCATTTGGGTTATTTGGGGTCCTGATTACGAAAACGACACCCGTTTTTAGCGCTGGCGCCATTTGGCGCCACGGCTGTTTCCACCAAATCCGCTGAAAACGTGTGTATAGGGGTTATTTGGGGTCCTGATCACGAATATAACATCCAGTCTTGACGCCGGCGCCATGTGGTGTCACAAACAACACTTCACAGTCAGAGCGTACTCTTAGGCACCTTTCTCAGAGCGCCGACTGTCAGACCGTGGAAAAGGTCATCGAATCGGAGACTTTCCCACGACAGGAAGGAGCCAGACCGTGGAAAACTGTGAGCTAAGCCAGAAGCATATTTCACGTTTTCACTGTATGCGTTGGGCAGAGCAGCAATTCGACTGTAAGCTCTCCAGCTGCCACTGAGGATGGTAGTACCGTGCTCGATGTACTACTTCATGATGAGCCGCAGTAGAGTTGAAACGTCTTTCCTTCGGACCATCCGAAGGAGTCCACTTCCTCTTTCAATGTCCCAGAAATAGGGCAGTGCGAACACCGTGGACTCAGGAAAGTTACAGTTCTCGAAAAAGGAATCCTTTCGGGCATGAACGTAGACCCTGGTCTCGTTCGACGGTCCAGTGCGGCACGCTCGACGATTGCAAATCCAGCCGTTGTGCCGTTCGTCGTTGATCAGGCTCATGGATCGTTGACATGAATGGCATAGTGGCACAGACATCAACCCCATGGATCGCAACCAGTAAGTGCAGATTATTCAACTTGAGCGTCTCGTACACGTCCTTCAAGGCTAAGCCCAGTAGCTCTCATTGACGATTGTGTCGCTAAAGAGTAGCAAGAGCCATCGTTATTCTCCGTTGTCGAAAACGTGAAACATGCTTCTGGCTCCTTCCTGTCGTGGGAAAGTCTCCGATTCGATGACCTTTTCCACGGTCTGACAGTCGGCGCTCTGAGAAAGGTGCCTAAGAGTACGCTCTGACTGTGAAGTGTTGTTTGTGACACCACATGGCGCCGGCGTCAAGACTGGATGTTATATTCGTGATCAGGACCCCAAATAACCCCTATACACACGTTTTCAGCGGATTTGGTGGAAACAGCCGTGGCGCCAAATTGGCGCCAGCGCCAAAACGGGTGTCGTTTTCGTAATCGTTTTCGTAATCAGGACCCAAATAATCCCAAATGACGAAGTTTCAGCAGATTTGGTGAAAACAGCTGTGGTTTCATTTTTTGATGCTGGTATCAGGTGCGCACGCCAAATGACCAAATGCACAGCATCAAAATGAAACAATCTGGCAATGGCGCCAAATGAAATCTTTTTAATCTTGTCATATTCGTAATCAGGGCATCGAATTACCCCAATAGACAAAGTTTCGACGAAAAATGAAACTTTGAGATTTTGGGGCAGTAATCGTGGGATAGTGCCAATCCGGCAATAGGGGAAGGCTGAAAACGGTGAAAAACCAAAGTTTCAACTGGGGAAGTAATGCATATCATTCGATAGCATTTTTCACGGGGAAGCTAACGGGGCACATTTCAGGTCTGCGAGTTCATCTGGAAATGCAAAAAATCTGAACTTTCCACAAGGGCATGACGAGGAGGCATGTTTGGGGCCACACCGGAAGGAACGCTCACTTGCGACCGAGTTTTCCACATAATTCCTACAGACAAGTGACCATAGTCTACGACAGTGAAGGAAATTCTTCGCTTCCTTTACAGCTTTCTACAAAACATTCCTCTAAAAATGGGACTTGTCACGTAATAGGGGGCAAAGGCATGACAAGGGGTGATGTTTGGGGTCACACCACGGAAGAAACGCTCACCTGCGACCAAGGTTTCCATATAATCCTTACAGACAAGTGACCGTAGTCTACGACAGTGAAGGAAATTGTTCGCTATCTTCACAGCTTTCTGCAAAACATCTCCTCTGAAAATGGAAAATGTCACATAATAGGCCCACTATGCCTGCTGAGAACTGTTCAAAGATTCCACTTGATATACAGAGGATGGGATATTGAGAGCAGAGGGAACACGTAAAGCCAGTAAGCGCTTAAAAACGAAATGAAGATCTAAGAATTCGGAAAATAACATTCATCTAATCTCACAATGTAGTGGATGAGATTGAGTACGTGGCGCATTCTGGGGTAAGTTTTGAGGCCCTTCTCTGTGTGTAGCGGTCAGCCCGCATAAGCGGGATTATATACACATCACATGCGAGCAACTACTTTTTGAGATGAAAATCGAGTGCATGGCGCAATCCTATATGGAGCTTTTCCAAAGTATCAAAGCAATTCTTATAGTGTCCGACGAGCTGAATTCAAAGATATCTTCGGATTCTCGAAAGCTCAATTTTGAACCGAGTTATAACGAATTCACGAAATTAACGAGGATTCGCGTTATTCGCGTGAATTTTCGATTTCAAACGGCGAGTACTGTACAAATTGAAGTAGAATGCGTGCCGCATCCCAAGACGGGATTGATCAACGGCAAATGCTTTATCTTATGTTTTATCTTTATCATCTCATTGCGTTGTTGTCATCAACATAAAATACCGTTCGACCGCTACAGTCCCAAAGTCCCTAAGAATGTATGATGGATGTTTAGCGATATACGATAATGGGTATTTCTATTGCAAAATCATTGGCATCAATATTATTCGACCGCTAAATCATCCTGACATCCAATGCATGGTGGCTGTTTACAGACACCACTTTAGCTCCGCACTCCACCGCGCGTATCAGACGGTGGCTTAAAAATGGGCATTCTGTAGAAGGCCAGCTAACGCATTTCACGAAGCAAGTTATTGTTTAGCGGCGGAACCTAACGCTCCGCCGGCTGGCCAGCTTTACGGAGCCCTTCCGTGTCATGCACGCGGTAGTGTGCGGAGCTAAACTGGTATAAGTGTTAAAGTAGAGATCCGCCAAACAACATTACACTTCTTGAGAAGAAAAATGCGCGTCGGTTCCGAATTTCATTTTCGGTTCTCTCATTTTGTACAAAATCGTTCCTGAAGGCAGCTATAGCCGTTGAAATAGTGCCAATGCAGCGAAAAAAGTACCTTTCGGCGGTACTCGGGCAAAAATCCTGGCCATTTTTTAAATACTGGACGTATTTAGCAGTTCTAGAACCATTTGATAGAGCAAATCTTCTAGTTTATGATGACGTATTAACTTTTCAGATTGATGAAATGAAGCAAGTTATGGCTTTGGAAAGTGTAAAAACTCGTGCTCATCATGAATTTTCCTCGTTAATTGATCTAAATTTGTTATTTCTTATAATTTTGTAATTTCAATACTGATTAGAAAAAGCTCTTCACAAAACTCCAAATCTGCTTTCAGATTGAAAATTCGTTAACTTTGAAGAAAGTTATAATCATTTGAATATTTGTTCAAATTTCAATAGTAGATAAGCTGCTCCACGGTCAACGCTGAAGGTCAATTAACACACAGCTAGGGCCGTATCCTATCCTTCCCCCAGGCTGTAAAAAAAGTCCTTCAAATTCATTTGTTTTTTTTTCTCTACGCAGTTTCCTTACATTCCGCTAACTTACACACATGTATGCATTAGAAATATGCTCATCCTCAGTACGATTGTTAAAGGAAAGACAAAGAAAATTTGAAGAGATTTGTTGCTCCCCTAGCCTGTGGGAAGGATAGGATACGGCTGGTGGCTGAGGTGGTTAGGCTTCTTTCAACACATTGCAGACCGCGTGCATCGCCGGATGTGCACGTTGAAACTCCCACATCTGACATTTGGGCATCGCCGGGTATGCACATCTGTATTTTGCTCCCAAATGAAACCTTTCTTAGTACTTTTTGACTATTTGACTTTTGTTGGTCTCTGAATCCATAGAACATGTGGCACGTCGACAACTTTAATCTGAACATCTGAACAAATTTATGATGGGGAGAATCAGTGCTTAATGCAACTGTCAAAACAATAAGATCGCAATAGTGAACAAGTTTTCATCAATTACGAACTTTGCATTCTATTTCGGCTTCAGATTTTGAGCTTCCTTCGATAATTATAAACAAGTTGATATCAGAAAATTCTAATCAACAAGTCTATTAATTACACACTTTTCAACAATCTCAACAACAACAAGCAACGAACTTAACATTTTGAATTATATTTTTGGAAACAAATGAGTATCAAGTCATCAGTGGCATTTTCGAGACAGTAGCACTGTATTTTGAGGAAACTTGCTCAGCCTTTTTCTTGCAAGATAGCAGCCAAACTCGGCGAGTAACTTTTCATAACGCCTAACGCAGCGACGACATATTTTACGTCCAGCTCCCTCAGCAGGTACAAGAAACGGGACGTGCGCGGGCAGTTAAGGGAGTTGAGGGCTCCTATTGGTGTAGAATTTCAAATACGATTCTTCGCGCTTGAGGGCAGTATGCAGCCATTTGATCCGAAAAGTCAACAAAGGCCTTCCCATGATTACAACAACGAATCACTTCCGGCTTTTGATGAATGATGGTATCGTCGTGCAATGTCGAACAGCATGACTACATCACGCTTATCACACAGCTTGGGAACTATTATGCCATCATCGCGCTGTTGCGCTTGAGTTTCTCCTCCCGCTCACATTGAGAAGGAGCCGCAGTGGACTACAGCTCTTTCTGTAGTCCACTGCGGCTCCTTCTCAATGTGCCCACTAAATTGATTCTCTTTTGAAGCAATTGCTCGGCCAAGGGGAACAAAGTGTGCCAGTTGTCTCTAAAAGAGTTCGTCTACTGTCCAGGTCCAGAAGATGATCACTGACAATGAAGGTCGTTCAGGGTGTGGAACGCTTTTTCAAACACGGTTTTTGCATGCTGTAGGGAGCTCTCACGTAGACCACAATACTGTGTTCCATTTTCGCTGAGCGGCCCCCTGAAGGCCGAAAAAGGTCGAAAAAAACTTGTTAAGAATGGGTGGTTTTTACTGCCTTGGAGCGTTTCGGACTTGTAGAAAAGACCACCCGCATATTGAAGGGTACTGATGAAGATGATATCGAAAACAACGTGAAATTCGCTCAAAATTGAAGTTCTGTCAGTGGTAGTGCTGAAGAAAGTGTGGAGGTTTCATAAGCGTCGTCGGCATTTTACCATCGCAGCGACGTGGTGGTCAAGTGGATAGCGTGGTAGCCTCGAGATGGCACGACAGTGGGGGGTCTTTGCGGTTCAACTCTGCTTCACGGAAGCTCTTATGCATTTTTGATTATCACTCCTGAATTTCCGCCAAATTGCTTCAGCGTCAAAAGAAACGCTATATTCACAGTCAGGACCATCAGTAGCCTTGCAAATGGGTTTTCTACCAAAAATTGGCGGAAAAAGTTCGCAGCGCCAAACTGGCGCCAAATGGCGCCGACGCCAAAAACGAACAACAAATTCGTGATCGGGACCCTGATTTACCCCTATATGCCAAATTTCAGGAAAAAATCGAGACTTCGACATTACTTCGGAAAATTGGACCTACTATGAGCTACCGATGGTCAGGCACTCTGGGTGACTTAAAAAAGGGCGCGGTTCGATAATGAAGCGGATTGCTCTGATGAATCACGGAATCCGAAGTTCGGCGTCATAGAGAACATCCCCACACCACGTCGCAGTCCTTGAAATCGCTCCAGCTATCGAGATGAAGCCTTGCGAGTGGAAGAGCCGTGGACCCAATATACCACGTCCTGATGGAGGGAGAATCTGCCGACTTCAAATCATGGTGTCCTGTTGCCAATACCAGTTGGGTGTCTGCCATTGTCCATTCGGTAGCGGAAGTCCTCAATGTTTGAGGCAACAAGGAATTTGTTTTCACTGGCTGGAGGCACCTATGAGCTATTGACTCATCAATAATCAATTTTTGGATCTGGGTTGAAATATCAATTTCCTCCAAAACCTCTCTGGGATATCGAGTGCCTTGATCACGAATATGACATTTATTTTTTGTGGTAGCTCCACTTCGGCGCCATTTGACGCCCTTCTTGCGCGTCAAATTTTACCCACCAGATTACGGTAAAATCTGAAAGCAATAGTTACTGATGGTCTTTATAATGAACATATATCTATTATTGCTGGCGTTTTTGGAGCAAATTTGGAAGCTCCAACCTAAATGCAAAAATTTTGTCATCACGAGGGATTGAACCTTGGACCATTTCCTCACCATTTTTTGGCCTTCGCGCGGCCGCCTTGTGAGCATAACTACATGTTCTCTCACAGCACCTTTATGGACATGGTCCTCTTTGCCTGCAGGCAACATCATGTTGAAGGTATAGCCGCCGCTCGAACAAAGCTAGAAAAATCCCAATCCATATTTGTGGCGCTTCTTTGGTAGCCTCTTTAGTAGGTACTGGCGAGACAGTACGCGACTGCGAAAAGGCGCCAATGACTCGTTTATACAGATTTTCATTCCTGGTACATCTAGCTTCTGACAAATCTCCAGAAAAATGCTTAGGGAATCCTCAAGCTTGTGTACTGCTGCTTTACTGCTCACATTATTGTCGACAAGATGTAGCGCATCAGAACTGTGAAACGGGACTTCGTCATAAGTCTTCCGCATACATCGTGTCCACCCACAGACGTCCTGACTCCAGTAATCGTGTAGCGCGGGAAGTTGCACGTAACCCACAACATGTAAAATAGTTATAAGTTGTAAGATTTCATCCTTGTCAGTTGGAGTAAGGTTACAACATTTTTGCAAGCCATAACTATTAGTTTCTGCTACAATTAGGTCAAGCACATCATCTAGTAAAACACGAAAATAGTCGAGCGGTTCCGCACAGTCTTCCAAGTACTCAGCTCTAATGCCACAGGACTCATCATCAAAAGATCGGCGTTTTGGTTTGATGATGATCTTCGACCATGCCCTTATCACCGACAAAAATCGGATTACTTGTCATCCTGCTCCTCATCCTCAGTGTGTGGATCCATAGGGTTCACCAACAACTCCTGCAAATACTGCGGATCTTTCAATTAGCCATCGTCTCCATTCTCGATGACCAACCAGTTCAGGTCTAAGTCCGGTTCATCAACTCCTCATAATCCATCCTTAAAACCATTCCCGACAATATATAGGAAAAGAAAGCCATTCAATGAGAATGGTAATACTATGCGGAAACTATTAACTCTGTTCTCCATCATCGGAACCATATGTTTTGACGACCCTCTTATTGACAAAACAATTTGTATAGACTTTCCTGGATGAGCGGAACCTAGGAAATCTAGCAACAGACTCCAACCATCAAGATCCTATAAAACTAGATAGCAACAGGTACGCAGAACTATTTGCAGGTACTTCACTTCTAAACTTGAAGCCTCACTGGGAAGGCATTTCAGGGCCACAACTGCCCGTGAGTGAACTTCTGGCAAAAGAGGGGTGTGGTGCTTGAACTTCTCTAATCTTTCAAAACACTTTTGGTGTGAAAGGGCCGCTTAGGGAAAAGCTGGTATGTGCATGTGCCTACATCACGCTACAACCGTCTCTAAGAACCGATCACAACTTGAAGATCTAATTTTTTCTGGTTGGATTTCATTGCTATCAGACGGTGTTGAGGGTGATTTATAATGGAAGGGCAGAAGCAACTTTACTTTCTGGAAAACTTCCTTATCTTTTTTAATTTTATCTTACCAGCGGACATTGGAACAAATGAGTTCTTAGGTGCCGTAGGTGTGGAAAATTTAGCGCGAAGTGATCGGCGTTGCCAGCGAAAAGCACAACCCCGATAAGTGCGCAGGACGTTCCACGAGTTTGCCTATCCGATTACCATGGTCACACTCGAAAACACCCACAGAAAACATGCTTGTAGACAACAAACGCAATGTTAGAAAACGGGAGCATACACTCAAACGTATATTAGAGACATAACGAAGTAGGAACCGACGCTATCTGTTCTGGTATCAACGAGTCCGTTCAGGATGAATTATCACTGGCAGAACACAGTTAAGAATTCTATTGCAGAAAACTGTGCGAAATTCTTCGCAATCTGGCAATTTGATCTGAAATAGTGCAGAATGATAGTGGCACTCAAAACCAATTACAAAAAAATGCAGTAGATTGCGCATAAATTTCACATTATGTTCATAACCATTACAAATATACATTCAAAAGAATGAAAGAGGCATAGCGATATCAAGAATTAATGTTACCTAGCAGCTTTAACTTAGCAGAGTAAGTGTTGGTGATGTTAGACAGAGAAACGCTTCAAAAGTTGCGTGCAATCCCACACCATCTGCCTGTAATGTCCAGAATGGCGTTAGAATTTGACGGAATTGAAAAACACGCCTAAAAAACGCACTAAACCAAGTCAGGCACCTGTTGAACCTACAAACGCGCAACAACAAGCAAATTAGGAAAAAAATCCATTATTCAATACGAAAACGAAAGTTCCCGCGTCCCGCCGATGAATCGGATATGTGGGTCCCGCAAAGAAAACCCACAACATATCACAATATGAGATTTGAACATCACCGGATATGTGAAATGCGCCGAAATCGGTGCTGGCGTCAATGTGTTAACCTAAAGGTGGAGGTGTAGATTGAGTGATACTCTGTATAGGACTGAGTCGAGCGTCTTCTTAAGGAAGTAAGAGAAGAAGAGATGCTGCCATAGTCTGCTTTTTTCATGACTAGTTCGTCGTTTTTGCTCCATTTATTGGTAGGACTCATTGATAATGATCTTTTTTTGACTTTTTCTACTTTTCCACTTTTGTACTTTTTGAACGACTTTGTGTGGACGGTGGGGTAGCAGGGCTTTTTTATGCAGTTTTGGGGAGAATTAAACAACCTTTTCATAGTTCGGCTTTTGAAGAGGGTTGTTTCATGGACTTCGGCCTTCGGGAGGGGGGGGGGGTCGTATTTCCAAATTTTCCTCGACGCCTCGCTTGACCCCTGCTCCGCATACGATCACCTTGCTCCCAGAAAAAAATCATTCGAAGGCAATCACGCTTTTTTAGGCAATCCAGCGATCGAATTCGAACACATAAGTCAGGCTTTATTGCCGACAGCATTCGAAACGAATTTGTTTTTTTTTCTATGCTCGTGAAATGTTGCCTGCAACAGGTTCCATTGGGGTGCAGCCTAGAAAAAAAAGTGAACTGATTCCAGTGACAGAACACTGGGATTGCAAAGAAAGCTGAAGTTGAGCTGTTTATTAGGTTGTACCAATTAGGCCTCGACGTAACGAATTCAGCTGTATAAATTACACATCAAAATCGAGTTTTTATGATAAGCCATGCCTCACACTTGTATTCGGAATTGCAGATACATTGGTATGTGAATTTAAGCAGTAAAAGAATTCACGGCGGCTATTCAACGTTCAGCTCGGTGCCTCCATTTCCTAGATAAGATTAAGCAATAGGCTTAGTTTGGCCTAGCTGTGCACTTGCATGGAGCATTTTGCTATGCCGATGTGACAGCTCCAGTCGCTTCAGTCCGACCTTCATCTTCGTGACAGCAAATAGGCCAGGTTTCCAGACAACGACACCTTGAAAATGGAAAACATCGAAGCTCGGCAGCGTCCATAAAAATGGAGAACTGTTTATTTTGCATTGCCCTGTTAGTTTTCAAGCTGAGGCAAAAGTGCATACCTTAGAGTTTCAAACGAAATAGCCACTTTAGATGAGAGGAAAAGAAAGTATATTTGACAGCAGACTTGAACTGCGACTTACTGCGTGATTTCGGGCCAGAGGCCGAGAAGGAGAGCGACGACGAGTAAGATAACTATTTGTTATCTTAACGATACATTATTTGTCAATGCCAGATAGTAGGAAAACGTGTGGCAAGATGACTCAACTTTGCGACGGGCCACGCATTCGGCTTCTCTGAAGGGCGGTGTCAGTGGTTTATCCTGATATGGTTTCACAATGTTGTGTGGCAGCAGAAGTACAATCCAATACATTGTCATTCTTCTACTCGGATAGCTACGAGCCGGCCGATATGGGCATTTGTGGCTCCGGTTCTAACAATGTCTTCAAATTGACATATTTCAGAACTAGAGGAGGAGTCATGAAGATCTCGCTGAAATGTGCTAAAAATAACGTGCGTGCGAAGAGCCTCACCTTTAGAGCCGGCAATGAGTATTTGACGACGAAAAATAGTCTGCCCCTTATCGCTGCAGAAATTTTGGACGCTTGGCGCTAAGATTCTGCTACATACGGAATGGTGGATCCTAATACTTTCAGAATAATACATTTGTAAGCGTATTTGAAGAATACCAAACGAACACCTTGGGCGACCGCCGGCCCGATGGTCAGACTTCTTCACGAAAGCTCTGAACGAAAGGAATGAAGGACTTCGTGTCCCTCGAGCGAGGAGGGTCCACTGGACAACTCTTGCACGCGACAGGGACGAATGGAGACGTTGCTGGCGCCCGCTCGAGCAATTCGATGATCAACGGGACGACAGGTGATACAGGTGATTTAAGGAATAACGTGATTTTCGGAACATGTAATGAAATAACCCGAGCTCCCATTTTCGCAAAGAATATGCCACTGATTGACTGAGCATTGAGGGTAAAACCTTGGACAATCAGATTGGGTGTCCAACTAATTTCCGACCAAAACGTGTGCCAGCGGCATCACTTGCCACCCTTCAAAAGAAGTGGTCACTATAAATCCTATGGGGACGATAAGGAAAGTTACGTAGTGGGTTGGATAGGATCTACTCAATGGGATGATATGTCATGCTTCAGCGGCAGTGGCGCCTCATCAATGGCACGATAAGAGCCGAAACCACTTTCGGAATGCAGCACCTCTACATATAGGATGTAGAGTGCAATGGCAGCGTGCTTGATGTAATACCGCTGTCGTTATCGTTCGATTTTCATTCTGTAGTGTACCTTTTTATCATATCGTTTCATATCTCCCATGAGGTTACGCTCGTACAGCTCAGCTCTTATTCCGAGTCTTAAGGTCAATAACACGTGTGCAGCTTCCTCTTAAAGGCGCAACACAGCCCTTCGGTCTGTAGTATAGACCCCTAGAGGACAATCACAAATGTGGCGTTCCCGTGCACGGAAACCAACCGACAAGAGCGCTTGGGCCTTGCAAAGTAAGCTGCTGAAGCTGCAGTTTTTTTCTCTTATCAGGCTGTTGTCTGGCATCTGTAGCGCTCTCTCGCCTCATACTCTCCTCTCCGCGCTTAGTCTCTCATTCCCTTAGCACAGCCGATTAGGAAGGTGAGTGAGCCCTTAACCTAAGCGTTTTCGACGGATTCTTTTCCTTTTTTCTTTACTGCCGGCCCACTTCGCACCAATACATTCGCATTCGTGTGCAAGAGCCACACCAATGTGATCCTGGGGCATGCCTTTAAGCCAGAGTGATCTTCTTCTTCAAAGGCAGCGATTACGATAGATTCTGGAGGGGTTTAGAGGGACGTGGGGTCTCAATAGTACGCCAATGGCGAAAAAAGCAAAGAAATCCGTCAAAAATAAGCAAAATAGTACCCCTTTGATTGCCCTTTCATTTTCGACCATGGATGAGCGACGGACAAAGAAAGACGTTGTTCGGACGTGTTAACCCCGATAGCCGCCATCATGCCAACAAGCATAGTGTTTTGATTGATAAGGCATATGGGCAAGTTGGAAGATACAGCCGCTAGAAGGGAAATGATCATCCAAAATGAAAAGCCAACAGCAAACAGCTCGCCCAAGTCATCAACTGAACTAGTGGGCGTAACGCTTTCGGGGCGGAGTGCTTCGAAGTCCTGCTCAGCAACCAGCGCACCTTTCGTCGTGAAAGCGCCACACCTCGCTTCCTTGGCAGCCAAGTAACTGCTTCGTGTGGCGCATATGCTTTTCCGATGCGGCCCTTTCTTATCGTAATCGCTTCCTTTAACAGCCGCTAATCTGATAATTTTTTAAAATCAAAAAACGAAAACTATGATAAACGCAAGAAATGAGGACGAAGAAAAAGCGCCGACATAAAAGAGCAGCGAGATGAGGACTACATTTTATACAATCAAACTGAGCCAGCTCTCGCCTTCCGTGTGAAAACAGAAATTATATGAAAAGCTGATCTCAATATGGATCTTCTCAGCCCTTTTTGCAAAATGCACACTCAAATGTTATACGCTTATTTAAAGGAGGAATTCACGATTAGAATGAAGGTCGAAGAAAGGGAAACTGACCTAGTTGAGGGACCCACGGACCTCCTGAGGGTGCGAACTGACGCGCAATTCGCATGGAAAAATTTGACCTCGGCGACCTATCATGCCTCAAAGCTGGCGGGTCCGGCGATCTCCGCCCACCGATCATCTGATCACTCGCCGTAGTTCAATACGTGGCGAGTGATTAGATAGCTGAGAGAGCGTAGTGTTGAAGAGGGCACAGCGATGAGAGTCGCATCAACGGGCAAGGAAGGGGTCCCATTTCTCGGGTTCTGGGCCGTTTCTCATGGTTCTTCCTTCTTTCGTGTACCACTCACCATCCCTAGGTTAATTTGAAATGGGTTGCTTTTTCATCGTGAATTCGTCCTTTAAGGAGGTGATGCGCGTGCGTATGCCCATAGAAACCAGCAAATGTTTAGTATGGTTTTCTCCTCGCTTAACTATATGTGCAACGTCCATAATGATTAATGATTAATAATCATATCGTGCAAAAACATTGCGAAATTCGAGCCGGCCGTCTCACTTCCATAGACACTTTTTCTCGTGGCTCTGTTTTGATCGATTTATGAAAATTAATTATCGAAACTTGATCCGGATAGATTGCAACCGAAACTAGTTCCTCCTTCTTGGAACTGTTTAACGTAGAATTTCACAAGCAACTCATTTCTTACATCACGAACCTGTCCGTGGACAGCGCAATCGCCTGCTGGTTGGCAGGTCGTTTAGGGCACTATAATCGGATCATATAAAAAACAAACTCGCTAAGCCAGTGATCAAGCGTTCTGGTTGGGTCAGTTGTTTTTGATCGTTCCATATATAAGCGTTACATTTGGAGCCGATGGTGCCAGTTCGTTTCTGTGAATGTCCGATTAGTGTCTACATCTTTCTCAAAATGCCACGCTTATTTAGCCCTCCTCTTCTTAATAGGCGCGCGCGTTGTTTGGATTAGTTGCGCGCTTCGTCATGGCCTCACTGGGGTAGTCGCACAGCGAACAAAGTCGTTGATGCCGCTCTTTTTGAAGGCTTGAAAAGCTGCTTAGGGCATGCGCAAGCTTGAGCTCGTCCAATCGCAACCGCACCCACCCGCGCAAACCGCACACCTAGCTGTCCGTTGCCACGTGGCGCTGCTTGAAAAGCGGGAGCGTATTTGTGAGCGGTCACCATTGCGATCCAATGTCATTGGCACTGGAGCAACTAGAGTTCGGTTCGTGAAACTCGTCCAACGCGCCCCTTCTCTATCCCAAAGTGGAATACGGCTAGAAGAGATGAGGTCTCTGTGCGGGGCCTATTCGGTGGTTTCGTTGCTTTTCTAAACTACCTCTCACCTCTAGCTTCTTCAAAACTAAACGCTTTCCCACACTTATTTTATCCCGAATCTTGCTTTGAATGGGCGGGTTATCAGCGGAGCTGTTCTCTTTTTGCTCTACCTTCTCCACTTCGGTTGGAGCATGTCATCTTTGTCATCTTTTTTGTGAACTCATCTTCACAGTGAACAGTGGGCATAGGAAGGCTGGTTGAACTAGTTTCGAGCAATGTCAGACTTGAGAGGAATTTAGTGAGCTAGTGATTACCAGCGCTACACGGTGGTCCAAGCCCAGAAGTGGACTCAGCTTAAGGCTTACTTAAGATTGGCTCACACTTGGATTTGAGACTCAAGCTCATAAGTGAATAAGTATCAGGCGTGATTGGACCTTATTAGAATACTTGGAGCGCAGATACTATAATAGCAACTATGACATGTACGTGGTGTGGTTGCAAACAGTTCTGCTTACCCTGGGCGAATGTGGGGATTTGTCGTGGTGCTAATTCAGTACAGCAGCCCCTTCCATAAGCCTAGCATCGCTATGACTCTGGCTCTGGCTCCAGCTCTGGCTGGGTCAAACATCGTTCGAATGTTCATGCTTTTGCGAATGAAAGTAATGCTGGCGCATCTCAAAAAAGTGTTTGTATCTGCGCCGAACGCTTGACCTTTTGCTTTGGCAGTAGCATGACTGAGGTAGATCAGTGGCTAGAGACACTGCACACTATGTCCAAAAACCTGAGTAGTTTTCTAATAGTCGATTCTTCCGCATTTCTTCAAATGTTCGCTCTGGATATTTGCGAAAGCCTGGAGAAATTGTTGTCATTATAGAGAATATGCTCCCTAAGGTATGGAAACAAGGTGGGGCCCAAGTGGTTTGATGTAATGAATATTGGATGTTTGGTGCACTGCACAAATCCATATAACACCGAGCAACTTCCTATTAGGTTCTACTCTGTGCTTCCACCATTAGTGGCATAGGCGTGGCGGAGGCGTCTAACCGCGATTGGGCCACTAGCTGCCACTAAAGTCGGCGGGCACTACCAGGACTGATCTTAGCGAAGTTATTACGAGAATTCTGTCTTTTAGACTTGGTGATTTCATACTTTACTCCGAGAATAGAAAGCCTAAAACACCGATATCGAATCGGCTCGCCACGCAAGTCATTGTTTGGAAGAAACACCTTGTTTGAATGTCCCTAGATTTCTGCACCGAAACAGAATGCGTGGCGTTTCCCACCGATGCTTCTGGGGCCAAGTGTCTGGTCTTTCGTTTTTTACTTGCATAAACATTATGATAAAAATGTGACTCCGGCAGGTTTTATGCAAGGGAACTTTCTGCTTTTTCCCCCATTGCATGTAGGACATAGAGCTAGTTTCTAATGGAAACAAAATTTCTTCCCAAAAGTTTGATCGAAGCTATATTGAAGATTACAGCAGCGAGTATGCTATAAAAAGCCGGGCCCCATTCAATTCCACCACTCTCAGCTCCCATCTCGTTGAATGCCTGCCATGTCTCTCTAGTCGTAGTTTTCTTTTTTAGTCATTCTTTCATGTACCCCTTTGGATTCGATCCATTTCATCTGCTGCCCTATCCAGTCTTTGGAGTGCAAGCATTGGACGAATAGCCTTTTCCCGATCTCTGAATTAATCCCTGTCCAAATCGTCATCTTCCAGTGGCGTGAACCGATACTCACGCCATTTTCTACAAAATGGATTAGAATGTATTCAAATTGCTTACTGGAAGACGCAGATCCTCACAACCTCACCTTTAGTAACAATTCTACTGGGATCGATTCAAAGAAAGATTGTATTTTTGTTGGAATATTCTATTGGTGGTACTTTTCAGGGGGGTGTGGGATGATGAGACCGTTTCAGCTTCCCAGGTTACCGTCTGTGAGGGTCTAATATCTGTACGGTGGGCCGGGCCCCCCCCGCCCTCCTTTTGCCTTTTGAGAGATGCTGTGCCTTCAATTCCTCTCAGTAATTTCAAGCCAATTAAAGGCAAGCCCCGGGGTAAAGCCTTGTGTGGGAGCGCTCATAGTGAAGAAGAGGGTGCGCAATGGGCTGAAGCTGAAGAAGAAAGCGAAAGAATTCGTCGTGAATACTGAAACTGAAGGCTAATTTTCTGGAAGGTCGGGTGTGGTGGGACAAAAAATTCAGAGCGAGCGGAGAATTCAGAGAGCGCAAGAGATCACATCGTACGAGACGGCCTAGCGCAGTTGGAGGCCACTTTCAAACCTACGGGCCATGGACGCTAGGTGAGCGCCTCTTGTCGCCTCTTTCAAGCGGTGTCAACGCTTCATCGGACGTTCGCAAATAGCTCTTCGTTCAACCTACCAAAAGGATTACTTCACTGGTCTTATCCTATTCCGGGCTTGCCTTTGAATGCTGTTATAGCGAAGAGACCGACTTGCGCCGCATTATTCAACTTGCGGCACTTCCTCTATCCTCTTTCCCCTCTCTTCTTTTCCAATCTAGATATCCAGGCTGTTGCGTTTTCGGACAGCTTTCAGACAACCTATCCAGCCAAACAGGTGGTCATCCACACCATGCTGCCAGTTTGAGAACCACCTTCATAACCTTGGTTCTATGCCCAACTCCGTCAGGCCGAACCCTCCCCTGCATTCCAATAGCCCCTCTTTTTCAGAATTTTCAGAACTCCAATGCAGAACTAACCAGCCTTCCTCTCGGCTTCTAGTTTCGAAATTTTCCAAAAAAAAAACCGAACGTTCCACTTTTCGATTATGGTTCTGACCCCCAACATGTCTCGTCGATTGTTCTATTGGCCAAGTGCCAAAAGCCATTTTAATAATCGTAATTTCAGTAGTCACCCATGACTGCGACTACACACTTGATGACAACGACGGTGGTTACCGTGGTTGCCGTTATCACTGCCATCTCGACGTTCACCGCTCTTGCCATTGTTGGCTACATTGTGAACGACATCAACAAATTCTACGACCACACTATCGAACAACTCGGTGAATTTAAGGTAAAATCCAGTTCGAAACCCCCTTATCCAACAAGGCTAAAAATCATTCAATTTTAGGACCTGGCAAACACTGCATGGCATGAAATGAGACCACATCCGCACGACGCTTTCCGTCAGAGAAGAGCGATCATCGAAGGCCGCGTACGTCGTCAGTTCCCAGATTTCTGCAACTGCGGTCCGCAAGCTGCTAAATGTCCCGTGGGACCTCCTGGACCTCCAGGACCACCGGGAGAACCAGGAGAACCAGGCCTTCCTGGAGGAGTGGGTACAGCCGGTCACCATGGAATCTCGTTATCCGGTACAGCCGGAGCAGCTGGTTGTATCAAATGCCCTGTTGGACCTCCAGGTCCACCCGGTCTAGACGGCCCTCCGGGTCCACCGGGACCAAATGGAGAACCAGGAACCGCTTCCGTGGGTGGTGCCCATGGTACACCAGGACCCGCTGGACCAGCAGGCGATCAAGGACCGCCAGGATTACCAGGACCCCCAGGGCCTCCGGGAGCTCCTGGAAAACCAGGCCAATCTGGAAAAGGTCTACCAGGGCCTCAAGGAGTTGCTGGTCCACCTGGTCCACCAGGTGCTCCTGGACCTAATGGGTCTAATGGAATGGCTGGAACACCTGGTCCAATGGGACCACCGGGGGCACCAGGAAATCCTGGAGCACGTGGAACAGAAGGACCTCCAGGAATGGAGGGATCCAATGGTCTACCTGGACACGATGCCGAGTATTGTCCATGTCCACCGAGGTCAACGAAATTCGAGCGACGTAGTGCCGATGCTCTGCAAAGTTTCAGTGCTGGCAATACAGAAATTAACTCCTACAATGTTAGACTGAGAGACGACGTGCACTGGGGAGCTACTCATTCCAATAGAAAACGTCATCGCAAGCACAGACACTGATTCAAAAGCAGGAAGAGCTTCTGTGGCTTTGCTGAACAATAGAAACAATCGTGTTTGATCGAGTTCATTGTTTGGAAAAAATGCTCTTTTTCTGCTCTCTACTGTTTTTCGGATAAACGGTTTGGGTGGTCAAGCTTGGTTTGTCAGCATTACTGTAAAAACCTTGTTTTTGAGCAAATGGTGTCCATCTTTGTACTCCGTTCGCGACCAGATGTGCCGCAATTGTGAACACATTACACATTGCGATGACCTTCAAAACAACTTATGTCACGTGCGCTTCTTCATGATTGATGTCATTCAGTTTTGTGATCGTTAAGGACAAAACGAATCAGACAACGTATGAAGAGCACAACTGAAGACTACAAACTAACTTCAGTCCGGTACCATTTGTATCGTAACCCCAAAAGAGGAGTGGGTGCGATATTTTTGTTGCGTTTTG
>MU883617.1:0-14497 GCA_036418205.1 Ostertagia ostertagi | reverse complement strand
CTCACGGGAAACCCGTCAAAACGGCTAGTCGAACGGAACGCTTCCTCTGTTTCGCGCAGCAGCATTCCACGCGAAAGTGCAGCGGACTTGTATGTGCCTGAGTTTTGGGGTGCGGGACTTTTGGCTCATCCGGGCTGGCACGCGGCGAATTGCGCGGCGGCGTGCGCGGCGATCCGGACGAGGCAAGGCTTCGCGGGTTCTGCAGTAGAATTCAACACGTCAAAGCGTGTGCAGATTGCTGATAAACTCTGCATGGTTCTGCGGTTTGAAAAACTTTCCGCACGTGGAGACTTGAAAGGAGCGGTGTCCGTGAGGAGATTTTAGGGCAAGAAGATGAGAGAGAGCTTTAACCAAAGCAAAAGATAACACTAGAATTCGGGGTTTTACCGAGATATAGTTATTTAATGCCGACTATATATGCTTGCTGATCGCGGCGCTCATGCCTCTAGGGTTATTCAAAACAGGGCCGATGGTAGGTGACACTAGGACTAAGCCCAGGAGAGGGAGAAACGCCAGGGAGAACACAATTGCTCACATCTTCCCCAGAATCCTTCCCCTTCTTGAGGCTCAATTCCATGCACCTAGTTGGCTCACTCACTCGAATGTCCTCAACAACCTCCCCTTCCCAAAAGCCAAAAGATGAGAAGGAACATAGCGCCCTTATCGCTATGTTCCTTCTCATCTGTCCCAACTAAACATCTTTTCCTCACTCGCAATCCTCCAAGCGTTCGAAAAAAATTCGAAAAGCAGAACCTTGCAATTTATCGCGATCTGCACACGTATTTGACGTGTTGAATTCCACTGCAGAAGCCCGCGAAGACTTGCCTCGTCCGGATCGCCGCGCAGCCCGCCGCGCGATTTGCCGCGTGTCAGCCCGGGCGAGCCAAAAGTCCGTCGCCCTGAATTTGGCAACAATCCGTGGAGTGGAATCGCTTTGGCGAGGGCATTATGGCATACCAGAGATTGGACTAATATCCTTCACCGTTTGCAATGAGTCCGATGGCATTCAAAACCCGTTGCCATTCATGAATCGACCACATTGCGTGAATAGAATCAAAAAGAAGATTTTCTCCCCACATCAAATTAAGAGCTTACTGTAGTGTTCGAACGCAACCATTGATATAGCTGAGATCTGTCAGTATTTCAGTCTTCATACACTAGCGCGGTTGTAGCTCCTACTGCATCTTGAAATCACTTGGTTCGCAAAAGATGGGATTGTGTATAAAGAAACTTTTTGGCGAATAGAATTTCCAAATTGAGCTAGTTGTTGTATTTGAAAGGGCGCCTTAAATATAAAACGGTTACGTTAAGACGGAGCGTATCGTGCACGAGCAGTAGATTGACTGCCAAAAAAAGCGAGGTGTGGTGCTGCTATGGCCAAAATGCGGTGGCTTGCGAGCAGTCTTTCAAAAGCTCCGCCCTGGATGCGTTCCACCAACTAGTTTTGATTGGACGAGCTGTGTTGCCAGCAAGGCGCAACTGGAGCTTATTAGAGCAAGGCTTTGCCAGCATATGCATTGTGGTTAAAGGAAGCGATTACGATAAGGAATTTTCGCATCGGGGGAGAACCTGCGCCACACGGAGCAATTACTTGGCTGCCAAGGAAGCGATGTGTGGCGCTTCCACGGCGAAAGGTGCTGTGGTTGCTGAGCAGGACCTTCGAAAGCACTCCGCCCCCAAAAGCGATCCGCCCACTAGTTTACTTGGTGATTTGGACGAGCTGCGTTGCCAGCAGCGGCACAACTAAAGCAACTCGACTGAGCATGGATTGGCATGCTGTCACCAAACGCGTTGATGAACTCGTTCATACGTCCGCTTTCTGAGCTGTTACCTGTTCATGAGTGAAAACCAACGGCCAAAAAAGGGTCCCGTTTTGCGTTTCTTGACGGATTTCTCCGCTTTTTTCGCTACTGGCGTACCACTGAGCACCACCAGTCTCCTATAAACCCTTCTTGAATCTATCGTAATCACAACCTTTAACTCTCCCATCCGTTCGCTGTATGAACCGTTGCCCCTTCAAGAGAGGAAACCAACGGCAAATTAAGAGGTTTCTTTTGAGTTTCCTTGACGGATTTCTCTGTTTTCTCTCTAGTAGCGTAGCAATAAGCAACCCCACATCCCTTTGGAACCCCTAAAAACCCGTAATCGTTACTTAAAACAGCGATACGATGGTACTGATTTTCGGATTCATATGGAATTAGTTTGGGAACAGGCTGTGATGCAAGTCCTCCGCTGTATCAATTTCCAGCTTTCCTTCAATGGACTGACTGACAGAAAGAGCTGGTGGATTTGAACTGGCAAAACTGCCGAGTTTGCTACTGCTCGCCAATGAACAGCATCACTAATTCTGACACCATTTTAGCTTCCAAAGATACAGAAAAATTGAATTATAACGTAGGTACCTTGTGAACGATGAGCCCAAATCGGAAGAATAGCTTGTGAATGAAGACATCGATTTCCCGATGCACGAATATCATAGGATCCCAATCGATTCTGAGAGAAGATAGAATTTGTGAGCTGAATTCCACCGAAAGGATGAACACGAGATACGTGAAATCGCTCAATGAAATGTTCTATTTCACACAAGAAGCGCATTTCAAGGGACATTTCAGTACCACAATTTTTACATGCGCGAGTGTTCTATTTGTACAGCCGCAGTCCAGGTATCCTATGCAATGCTTTGCGGGTAAGCCAGGCTCAAGGCAAGTGGATTTAGGCGTTCTCAGTGAGGGCTAGACTCCCGATGGGTCAGAGTAATTTGGTGATTAAACTAACCTTTTGACTACGTTCACATTTCAGCCTTGAGCAAAACAGCACTTTTAACACAACGCAAGGGATTTAAAGGCACAGGATGCTCTTTTGCCCAATAGGTGATTCAGGACAAGGTCAAGTGTGCAGTGAATTGGTGATTGTGGCCTTCGAGGGCACCGCTCGACTCCACTCATAGGTTTAGGTTTATTACGTGTGCAAAAGGCCCATGTGGTAAAAACACACCGATACAACTTCAAAGAAAAAAGAATCAAAAATAACATCCACACTAGTAAAACAACAAAAAAGTCAAAACTATTCTACAACTTCACCACCATGACTTTTTCCATAGCATAATATTTGGAAACACAAGACACAATGAAGCTCCGCCCCCACAAATAATCCAAAAGTGACGACTCTCCTATTTGAAATTGTAGGTATAATAATACCCTATTATGGGTAGGGTAGCGACGAACGGTTAACCCTATGTAGGTCCTATTGGGTGTAAAGCGCGGAAGGATCATCCGTTACGGGCGCACCCAATGAAAAAGGTAGCCAAAAAGTCGAAGAGAGTTGAGTAGCTCTTTTAAACCCTCAAGGAAGTACTAAACAGTTATAGACAATATTCATTTTTCTGCCACTTAGTTTTCTGCATTTACAATGGCAGGGAAGGCCAGCTGCTCTAGGGGAAAGGTTCTCTAGCGAACCTTTTTCGGGAAAGAATGTGGGAATAATGGTCAGTTTCTGTAAAATGATGGCCGTCTCAGTTCTAGATAAACAAGCGCTTACTAAACGTTTTCGCAACAATTTTGAGTTATTTGCAAACCGTGCGTATCCAGATGGAGTCAGACTCCCTCTTAAGCTCCTTTGGAAAGGATGTTATCTGTTAACAATTACAGCTTCAGCTTCTTGATGGATTTCTTAACCGCACGTGCACATTAGCTTAGGAATTGTTAAGCTGGAAAATCAGTAAGGGTTATATGATTCGTAAAAATTGTTTTGTTCCAAGCAGAACACGTCAAATCAAACAGTACATAATAAACAACATAATAACAACACAAACATAATAAAGCATACACAAAAATTCTGCGGTTCTAATCTCCTCCAAGCGATCACCGCGGCGTGATAGGGAAGTAGATGGTGCCCTACTGCTTCTTAAGTGGATTGGTTGACTGACGCGGTCATATCATCTATCAGCTATCACTTTTTCCTCGATGGTGACGCCTCCAAGCTCCACGGAAACATCTTCATAGGAAATCTCGCCCGACTATTGCAACTGCGCAACATTTTAAAGGTTGTTAGGGGAGCTATTTGTAAGTACACCAAACCACTTATTTTGAGTCGACTGTGAGACCAGCTAGTGATTCGCTCGCTCTACGGGTTCATTTTTTTTCGTTCATAAACAGCAGTAGGGGACTCATCGTAATTTTGTAGTGAAGGGAGCTTGAGGATTGTGAACTCCATACAGGTTATGTGTGAGCCATACACATTTTGTAAAAGAAGAAATGCACTGCAGACAAATGCCAAAGCGCCACTTCTCAAACACTACATAGTTCCTTTCCATAATAAATACGCAGGGCTACAGGCTATAGACAGGCAGGCACAGACACTTTCCGTTCTTTTTGCGCTGAATCGGGCTAGTAACTTTAAATGTTGACCGTTGATCGTAACCACCAAGTGGAGGGATCTCGAAATATAGGTCAACAGTGCGGCGAATGTAGAGCAAGAGCTCCGAAGCAATTCTATTCTGAACGCTAGAGGTGCAAGATCTACAAAGGATAAAGTGGTCAATTTGGACTAATCCTTTCGCAAAATCGTGTCGAACAGAGTCTGTCCAGCATCGCTCACTTTTATGAATGTGTGTTTGGACTATACAGTTTTTTAGGGACAAAGGTTCCTCAACAAAGCGATTTGTTCCCCTAGGCAACCCGATCAGTGAACTGTTTCCCCTTTCCATTTCTTCTTATTTATCATTCTACTATAGAAATAGACCACATGGATCTGACCAAATAACGACTCAATAGAGTGGGACAGGCACGCCAATTTTTGAATACGGTAAACGCGAAATGTATGTATCCTCCCTTTCAAAAAGCAGAAAGTGTCGGGTGCAGACCATACACCACAAGTGACGACGGCCTCCACAAAATGCAAATGTTTTCTGCCAATGAAATGATTAGCCTGTTGCAGTTGTATTCTATCAGTTGTCACTAATTACAACTATCATTTACCAAAAATCAGCTATCACTATGAACCACTACTAACCAGATTTACTTGGAGGCCGTCGTCAGTTGTGGTGTTTGGTCTGCACCGACACTTTCTCGCTTTTTGAAGGGGAGGTTACGAAGAGACTGGAGCCCACTGATATAACGTGACACTGTGAAGTTAGCCACACACTCCAGCTTTTCACTTAAGTCAAGTGACTGCCAACACACTCCATCCCCTGGCTACGCCCAGTGGCTACGTCCCCTGGCTTACATTCTTGTGAAATCACAGCAGCGGGCAGCAGTTCCACTTACATATCATTCGCGCCTACCATGATCAAAAAATTGGCACTCCCTTTCCACTTATTGCACCTGAATAATTTGAGGACTGTTCACTTGAAAATTGCACAACATGATAACACATATTTCCGAAAATTTGGGGACTGTCTTCAGAAACGGTGTTTACTCTTCTAAATGATGAAAAACCTATTGCGAACCGCGTGTTGCACCATGTGCAGCACGCCACAACACTGGGAAGAATAGCCATTTGGGCACGAAAACATCATATGTTCAGATAAAATAAAATTACTGATAGTTCATTGGCAGACGAGAGAAGAACACTGATATGAACTCATAACGGTAGTCTGAAGTGATTATCAGTTTTGAAAGAGATTAGCTAAGGGATGATATTAAAAGACAAAAAGCGAATATTTTTTAAGCACAAAAAAGATCTAGCACAAGCATCATCGGGTAATCACCCGAGGTTCGACAGTCTGCAGCAGATTCACAATGGGGAGTCGTACTGAGAGGATTTGACAGGCCAATTCTGGAAGAAGAGTCTAAAGGAGTTACTGTAGGGTTTTTGAAGACTCATTCATCAAATTATCTTTATGAATTTTCACGGATTTTTCCTGTCTTTGTTGAAACATGTGCCACACACATGTTCGACAGCGTTTCGTGAAAAGTCATTCAAGTTGGGAATGATGGAGGAGGAAGTGGGTAGGACCTACTGAAGATTAAAAGAGTTGTGGAAATTCTATAGGGCCCGACTGGAGTGAGCGGTTCGTGAGTAGCTTTGCCTTTTCCACGCTGAACACGATGGTCAAGTTTCCTAACCTGCTCAGGAAAGGCTATAGGACCTCAAATGTGTCCAAAGAATTGAAACGAGTGACATAGTGAAACAGATGTGATGTCAAAATAGGGCAAGAAGTGATCGGCGTTCATCGGCTGTTCGCATCGATCGCGTGAAATCTCCACCGCCTCCGCGTTGCGGCCAGTCTGGCTTACGACCGCTGAGTGACCGGTTCCCGAAGGCGTATGACGACGTTCTCACCGTTTTGCTTAAACGTTCATTCACGCACACGACAACCTGATAGTAAGCTTATTAGTTTTCATGGCCTGAGATGGGCTTTGTTATTAGAAGGTTGGCCGATCACATATCACTATGACGCCACAACCTCCTGCTTCATCACGGCAGAATGAGATACAACACGAACAACCACTGTCGAGTCTTAGTACAAACCAAAATATGTTCTTTGTCGTTGTTATACCGCAGAGATTGTTACTCTGGAGCGAGTTATTCCGTCGACGTTTCGAATAGTTCGTTGCCTTCAGAAGCTACGCATCCCACACGGCCTAACGGAAGGAGGTGGACATCACGGTGGGGTGCACCAAGGATCAGCTCTGAGCCCGTTCCTCTTCCTCCTAACACTAGATGTCCTGGTGAAGGGGCTCATGGAGGGACCACTGAAGACATCCTCTACGCTGACGACATCGCCTTGATAGCGGATAGTAGAGAGGAACTTCAAGCCAAGGTGCAGAAATGGCAGAAAGTCCTGGCAGAAGGTGGGCTACGGCTGAATGTCAAGAAGAGCTCCGAAGAGGGTGCAGAGCCGATCGTGGACGGCCATGGTGAGACCATCGAAAGGGTGGAGGACTTCCGATACCTTGGGAGCGATCTGGCAGCCGACGGTAGTGTGGATCAGGCGGTGAAGGCTCGAATCAACGTCGCAGCCAGCGATGCTCTACGGCAGCGAGTGCTGGGTCTTAAGAATCACGAAAGGCAGCTTCACTCCGCTGATGAGGATGCTGAGATGGGCCTGCGGCTGGACGCGGCTGGACAGGGTTAGAAACGAGGATGTCAGAGCGGTCATGCAGACTGCCCCTGTCCAGCTGAAGGTACGGGAACAGCGTCTGCGATGGTATGGGCATGTGCTAAGGAGGCCACAGGACCACCCGATAAGGAAAGCGATGTAGGGTCTTCTCGCAACCACGGCACACATTGGAGTGGTGCCAACAATGACTTGCGCCTCGAGTTTGTTGACAGTACGTTTTTCTGTATTCCCGTGCTGTCAGGCTACAAGTGCAGCATCATTTCGGAATGGCTTACGGTGTACTCAGAGATGACTATATGGAGGATGGGGGCGTTCCCGCTACCATGCCACCACGAGACGTTTTTGCTGCAGGACTCTGTCCTGTATGCGCGGGGATACCTATAAGAATACTGCGTGTAGAAATAGATGCGAAAGTTCCCTAAAAATATGTTGGAGACGTGAAACATGCCTTGCGGAATGGCATTCACATTGGTCGATCTAAAAAATTAGCCCCCTTATTTTCATACTGCTTTCGTGGCTATTAGTTCACATTTTTGATCTGATCCAAAGCCCCCCTTTGGGAGCACCGAATAAGGTCTTTCAGAAGTGAGGCTTGCTTAAGGCTCCATCAAAAGAAAGGTGAGACTACACTCCCTGAAGCATGGTGCACCGCTGTCACCGCTGTTTCGTCAACCCCTCGTATACAGAAGTGAAGTACACCTTTCGGCTCACCCCGCATTTCATTTAGTCCACTCTGGAACTAAAGGTACTTTTCTCATTAGAAAATGACCCATATACAAGCCATACCAGCCACCTCACCATCCTTTAAAGCTCTGCCTGACGTTGCTGAAAGAACTGAACAGACTAGCTATTATTTGCCAGATCGCTTCCGACGCAACAAGGTGACAGCAATGCAACTCACATGATTCGTAGGTTGTACGTAGTAAGTCGTGTATGTTGTAATGGTAAGAATTGCCCCATTTCCAAAGTAGCCTGATGAACAGCAAGGGTATTCGAACTTTTTCTGTATGGTTGTGTTAATGTGAAATTGGCTAGAATCACCGAATTCTTATCATCCGCTATCCTCTTGCAAAGGCAAAGTTTCGTATATTTATTTATTTATTTATTTACTGATCAATCACATATAGGAATGGCACAGTTGTAGTCACTTATTGACTTCACTTCAAATAGTCTAGGGAAAAGAAAAAAAATCGCTGAGATGAAAACTTCATAAGACCTCAACAGAGCGTGTAAGCGAGCTGATCGGAGAACAGTGCGTTATACATGGTTTTTTCAACCAGCATAAGTAAGCTCTCGAACGTGTACATCAGAACCACGAGCCACCGAGCCCTGAAAATAACCAACTGCCGAGGCCGCAGCACAACAGGGCGGGTGCTATAGGCACCTCTTTGATCTAAACACGAACCCCAGGAGCTGGCTCGTGGGCGCTTACGAAGGCTGTCTACGGGTGCGCCAAGCGTGGTTGACGTTAGCACAGTTAGACACTGTGGCGAAGAGTAACGGCCTATAAGCAGTAAAAACCAGTAGTACACACTGACTATTGGCAATAGGGCAAGAAAAGGATTCCGCTTTTGGCTGAAAGCGTTAGATCTCTTGAGGTTTCATGAAGTTTCATCATTCCTATTTGATTGCTATATGGGCAAACGACAACATCATCCATCACATCATTATTTGAGAAGGAGTTATGTCTTATATAGTACAATGCTTTCCCTTGGGCTAATCCAGGAAAAACCTAACTCTTCACAACATGATCAAGATGAACATGATCGTCCGGCACTTCCATTAAAAGTGGAGTTCCTTGAAGCTGTTCAGAGCTTAAGTGAAAGGTAATGCTGACTGGAAAGCAGGGTTAAGTGGCTAAGAAAACTGAAATTAGAAGTATGAAAAAATAGATCAAATCCAGCAGTCTATAGGAAAAAAAGAAATAAAAATAAAATGAGTAGATAGAAATAAAAAAAGGAAGAGGAAGAAAATATAATATTGTCACAGCACTGTTCTCTCAAAAGCGGTATTCACGATGCACCCTATTGGCTTCGACCTAGAGTTGGTCAGTGGTGGCGATAGAAGAAAAAACCAAGAAAGGCGGCCTGGAGAACGAGAAATGAAACGCCTACCTTACCGTAGGTTTCCGCACCGACACGTCTCCCATGGTGCTACGCTCTTCAACGCCAACACACTCTTTCAAACGGCTAGAGACTCAGGCAACGCGAGGGGGTATACCGCTTCTATATATGACTGGAAACTAACGATGCCTGGAGAACAAGCACTATCGTCCCCATCTTCAAGCAGAAGGGTGACGCGATGGACTGCTCCAACTACCGCGGGATCAAGTTGACTGCGCATACCATGAAGCTGTACGAGCGACTGGTCGACTCGAAACTGCGGGGATCTCCCAGGAACAGTTCGGGTTCATGCCGAAAGGTCTACAACGGATGCCATCTTCATCGCAAGGCAAGTGATGGAAAAGTATCGAGAAAAGCGCCGACCTGCTACCTAGCCTTCCTCGACCTGGAGAAGGCATGCGAGTATTAATGGCTATCTAACATACTTCTCCGCAATCCTTATCCTCACTATCACTTCATTATATAAACCAGAAGTTTGGTGTGTCGGTTTGTTTGTGTGTATGTATGTCTGTCTGTCCGTCCGCAAAATGAAGTGAGTGATAAGGCAGCTAATGGATAAACAAGGCCGCTAACAAATCTGGGTAGCTCGCAGGGCTTGCCCTATCATGTTTTGCAATGGCATCGTTGTGATAACAGAACAGTGGCTATATAAACACCTACTTAGCACTCTCTTGGTTATTCACACTGTGCAACACTGGCGGTAGAGCAGTGGAGAGGGGAGAGGAGGAAATGGAGAAGAGGTGGAGGAAATCTCTTTAAAGTGGAAGGCGTCAAGATTATGCAGTGAAGAAAGGTTCCGGTAGCTCTCGGGGGACGTCGTACATGTGGCTTGCCGGGCCGGAAATCACGCGACAAATTCGAGCGAGGTTTTAGGCATTTACTGCTTCCCGCGCCTGTGTATTCGTCAGTTACTTTCCTTTGTTTCCTTTTACTTTCGTTTTAATTTTTCTCCCAATCCTTCTCGATTTTTTCTTTTCATTAAATTTGACTCAAGCGTTAGCTCCATGTCCGTCTTTCTTGAAACCTCGGCATTTTCAGATGTGTGTTATTTCTTCTGTGCCTGACAGGTTTTGTATGGTGGAAGATTTATTGCCTGACGTTTCGACGAAATCGTCGTTTTCAAAGGCCTGAAAGCGTTCCGAAACTTTTACGAACTTAACCTATCCGCTCAACACAAATATGCGCTAAGCTTACAACACTCAGACCAGCGAACCATAGTATGCTAACTCCAAGAACGGTTTCTCACCTTAATTCCACCAATGTTCCGCTCAACGGCCTCCCTCAGCGCTTTGCAGAGTGAACAGAAAGTGAAACTAACTGACCGCACACTGCTTATAAAGGAGGAACGTGCAGTGCGCTCCGTATTCACTATCATAGCTCACATAGAGGGATGTAGGGCAAGAAATCGGCAGTTATTGAGATGCACTCATTCCTGTTATTCATACTTGGATTTCGTTGTTTTATCCAGAAGGCCTCAAGGGTTTTCCTAGCACCGATATCGCTCTCGTAGGCCAGTATCGTGCATTTAACGTCAAAGTCACAACCAGCATGACTTTCCCTTCTGTGTTTGCCAAGCGGTGAAACCAAATTTTCCCTTCGTTTACTAGCCAGATGTTCTTTTATACGTACACCTAACTGTCTCCCAGTTTCTCCAATGTACAAGGCATCACATGTTGAACACTGAAGCTGGTAAACCACAGATCTTTGTGCACAGTCTCCTACTTTTCCATACGGGCAGATCACGCAGTTATCCATGATGCAATTCGGTCATAGAGACGATTTCTGACCAATTGGTGTTTGATGTTGTCTCTTGGTGTATTGACCAAGAAGACATCATTGGCCAAATCTGCTCTTCTTAGACATTCTTGTATAACTGCGCTAAAATGATCCGATATAAACGGAAGTTGAAGATATATCTTATTCTGAGCTCCGTATGGAAAAGGCCTCGGTCTGCTTCGTCTCTCCCACTGCCGTCGCTGCCGTGCTGTGTAACCATTAAGATTAGCAATTTGATGAGCTAATCTTCTGGACTCTTCTCGCTCCTCGTCACCGGTGCACACCTCCACAGCGTTTTGTACATGTTACGCAATACTGCTCGTTTAACAGCTCTGGGGTGTGCCGACAGTGCGTGAATGATGATATTTTTGGAGCTTCCTTTTCTATACCATTTCACATTGTATGAGCCATTGGTGACCTTGACCTGTGTGTTCAGATAAGGTAACCAACCATCGCGTGGGACTTCTCGAGTGAGCTTGATGTACTGCGACTGACTGTTAAGTATGTTGAACAACTCGTCCATTTCGGCTTGAGTTGATGTTATAACAAAACAGTCGTCGATATAACGGCAGTACATGATGGGCAAGCGTGCTAGCACTGGGCGTTCAATTCTACTCATGAAAGCAGACAGCAAGAACCGGTGCTAGCCGTTGTCCCATTGCAAGCCCTCTGATTTGTGAGAAATATCTTCCGGACCACTTAAATATGTTGCAGTTCAAACATTCCTTGATGAGAACCATTATTTGTGTTTTGCTCAACCCGAACGTCACCAAACTTCTTGTGTGCTCGTCAAGCATTTCTGAAACTGCTTGCAAGGCTTCATTGTTGCTAACGTTGGTGTAAAGCGCAGACACGTCAAATGATTCTACAACACAATTTTGTTGAAACCTGCAAGAACGTAAGTGGTCCAGAAATTGTCCCGTGTTCGACAAATGTGATGGTATATGAGCGAGAAGTTGACCGATAATCTTGTTGAGAAACCATGAAATGCGATCGGTCGGTCCATCCACACAGCTGATTATTGGTCTTATTTTGTAATCCTGTGGCAGGAGTGATCGCATGTTTTCAGCAGACAATTTGTGAGTTTTGACTAGGCTATAGAAGACTGGGCACGTCGGGTTTTCCAGTTTGAGTCTTTTGATCAATCTCTCGTCCAAATTGGCTGATTTACCTACTTTCATCCACAAAGTGTTCAATCTGTGCACCTGCATTTGGAAGGCCCTTTCTGTTGAGTTTCGGTAAACCGTTGTATCTGCTAGATGGAGTTCAGTGATTTCCCTATCTAACGATTGCGGTATTACCACAAACTCCCCACCTTTGTCACTAACAGAAAGTCGTATTTCTTGTAGCGCTATTCTTTCCCTGACTTCTTTGAAACCTTCCCATTGTTCCCTGGTCAAGTTCGAGCTCCCACTGCCTCTAAATCTACTTAGCGCAGAGTATCCCTGATGATAGAATTCGGAATTTGATATCCGCTTCCAGGAAGAGGCTCCGTTTCTTTATAAAATGACCGGGGAACGGAATAGGTGCTAGAGCACTATGATCTGACCTTTCATCTACTTGCACCTGGGAGTCGCGACGTACTTTCGCTCTTAATTGGTCTCTAAACTTTTGCAAACCGCATACTACCTTTCGAATCGTTAGTGGATTGATCGTTTGAGTTAGTGAGAACGACGGCCCCAAGTTCAAAAAATCAATCGCTTTTGATGACATGTGTGCACCCCCAATAACAGTGACTCTTGGAGCTTCAAAGACAACATTCGTTTGTTGAGCATCCTGTTGCCCTGAGCGGTTGTAATTGGATGAGAAATGACCGTTATCAGAGTTCCTTACCCGCTGTTCTTCCCGCAGAGAGTTGTACTTAGCGCGAAGTTTTGCCTTAGCGTTAGAGCGGATACGTTCACATACAAGTTTCGATTCACCCTCAATCCTTCTCCAAGTTTCTTGCGGTAGAAGGCGGCGACAAGATTCTTCTTTGCCAATGCATTTCAGCAGCGTCGAATATAGTAGATGTTGTTTTTCTCTGATAACCACATTGAGCAGCGATCGATAGACGTTCATCATTCTGGGGTGGCTATCAGGTAGACCGCATATTGATCCGAGCTGTTTATTCAATATGAATCTTGGTATGATTCCGGTCGCCTTGCAGCGCTGAAGAAAAGGGACTTTTTTGTTATGTCTTCGACGAGCTGAGTAGAAGCTTTATTTGTAGGCATAGACGAGACCAAAAGTGAATGCAACCATACTCGTGAAGGTTTATATAAGCATCATGTTTATGTGGTGATGATCCATCACCACTATCACAGTGTACACAACTATACTGAAGTTCATTTAATGAGAATGTATGGCGCATTCGGCCTACCCCCAACACCTCCATACTCAAATAAAAGAAACAAGCGTTAGCGTTGACACTAGAGCGTTCATACTTACAAGTGTTATGTGAGGTGGTACCGGGACACTGTGGGTGAAATAGGATGATAGAAACTAATAAGGGCTGTCAGGGCGCCTTGAACTCACAAGTCCCCATTCCGTTGAGCAGCTGACATTGACACTTGAGCGTTCATAATTACAAGTGTTATATGGGGTGGTACCTGGACATTGTAGGTGGGCGACAAAAATGATAGCAACTGATAGGGGCTGATAAGGAGTCTTAGAAGGCAGAAGTCGGCAATTCCATTGCGCAGTTCACGTTGGCACTATGGGGCTCTTTTCATAAGTGTTATTAGGGGTGGGTCGTGGACATTCTATCGATATAATCAGCTTGGCTTGAGCAGATTCTTGGCGAATGGTACATTCCATTCTTGATCTAATACCAAGAAGACCAGAACTCATTTAATGACCGCCAAAGCTTAGGATTTGCGAACACTGTGAATGAAGGATCAGCATTAGATGCTCACTTATGAGCCGTGAATGAAGGATCAGCATAAGATGCTCACTTATGATTTCCCTATTCCCTACACCCTACACCGCTTAATTATCAAAATTCAGGAGAATGGCCGACTGCCTACAGAGCTATGTGTGATAAATACACCAGGAGTGCCTGTGGAATCTTACTCAGATAGGGCTGCAGCAGCTTGGCAGCAGAATGGGATTTGCGAATCTCAAGTCATCCGAGTGTTCGAGTAAAAAGGGGCGGATCCTTTGCCGGATATGCTGCCATGCTCGCAGCACATGCTGCGCACAGTTCCACCGCTGTGCTGCTGTAATCTGAACGACTGACGTCTGCTGCAACGAGCACTGCTGCACCTCTAGGGAGTGCAGCCTAGGTGCGGTACTCACGACGCAGCACTACTGGACATATGCTGCAACCAGCACTGCTGCACTTCTACAGCACCCTACCGCCTCCCCAGGGGGCCCCTCCGGGATTAGCAGTACTACTGCTAATCTAGTGAGGCCCAGCTACTGCCATAATACTGCATACCCAGGCCCCCCTTAGGCCCCTCCAGAATCCGCAGTACTACTGCCAAACAACGGTTGGCAGTACTACTGCCAAACTACTGTAAGCCAACTACTGCCAAACAACGGTAAAACATGC
>MU883615.1:0-13368 GCA_036418205.1 Ostertagia ostertagi | reverse complement strand
TTCAAACAATTGGAGGCGTCCCCACATTGTGTTTTCGTCTAAAAGGCATTTAGAAATACTGAATTTTTTCTCCAAAACCCAACCGTTCGCACTCTGAGAATCTCTGAAGTTCTCATGCTGGGCCTTGATGTAAGCATGACTCTGAACATTCAGAGCAGCAGCTATATTTGGATCATTACACCGCTATTTGATGAGCATAAAGTGCAAACCTCCAGTGCAAACGGCCTCGGATCAGGGAAGGCTGAATGTTCAGAGTGAAAATTCAGTGTTTATGGAGCACTTTCTCGCCGCTTTCTACTGTTTACTTCTAAAACCTTTGTGTTTTCTGATAATGATTAAAACTAGGAATTACATCTGAAGTCGAGGTTTCGATAGACGGGAAATTGGCCCGTTAGACAAGAGAAATGTCGTCGAAAAGCAGAAAATGAGCTGCTTCTATGCTTAAAGGAATCTTCCACGGAAAGAGTGATCATTTTGTCTTGTGTGTAGGATTAGTATTATCGAAACTAACGCTTATGTTCCGTTCTTTTTGCTATGCTCATGAGGCTAGGGGCCTAAGGTATCGTTTTTCTGTGGTAATGGAGGCGGAGCTTTTTCCGTGGAAGATTCCTTTAAGGTTGTCCATTGGCCAGTTCCTTTTACTTTACATCGTATCCTGATTCGTGAAGTTCCTGGAATAAACCTCTTCTTCGTCGATTTTGAGCCCTGGAGCTTCAGAAGTTAGGGCTTACAAGGGAAATCTCAGCTTACCTCAAAAAATCCCCTTAATCAACGTACTATCATTCCAACTATACTTGCCCATCCCGGTAACACACTGGCTTTAGATTTAGAGCTCATAAGCACACAGCAGATGATGTGCTCTCTTAGGACAAGCCAGTTGAGTTCTGTTCCTGACGCGAACCATTGCTTGATACAGTCACTTGCTCCCTGCCAGCCAATCTTTAACTGTGTTCCTTTTTCATGCAAGACATCCGTCGCAGTAGCCCTCGAACCTGGCCACGTGGGCGACTCTGCTCCTACGTGTTATGTGCTAGCCAAAGAGCTACCTTTAACCCGCCTTTTGATAGCTTCGGAACTTTTTGTGCTGACCGTTTCCAAGAATTGTTACTTCCTCTTCTTTAATCTTCCCAATATCCTACCCGATTCTCTCCAAGAAGTCACGCGCATATGTTGATTACTTTGTTGTGGATCCTCAGCCTGTTCACGTAATTGATCTTGATGTTTCCAACCAATACCACAACAAAAGCGAAGAGGGCTGCAGGGTAACCAGAACAATTTCTACCAGCCTCATAGTCTCCAACCGGGGCTTTTCAAACCTGAACCCTCTAAGGATGAGAATTTAACAGGGCAGCTTAAAAGGAATGAATACCTCATGATAGGGGGAATTAACTCTTTGCACTGCACGTGCATTTATCGTACACCCCATAAATAATATCCCAAACGAAGTTGTAGACCACTTTCAGCAAAGTGGTCCAATGGACACTTTTTCATCCCTTACTAATACTTTTTTTACCTGCGAGAGCTGTTTTCTGCGAATGCTTACAGACACCGTCCACGTTGTCTGATTGATTCGATTGTGGGTTGACTTTGGCAGGTTCATGAAGACCTCGCAGTAGAATAAATAAACAATTATGGCGGCTTCCATTTTCCTCATGATTTTCGATGCGAATGAGCCATCCAATGCGGTTTCAAAGACGGTGATGAATCAATGTACTTTTTTTTTGTTCGTGCTCATACGGATAACTCTGAGTTCCCAAAATATCCCCTCTATGGCCACGTTAGGTCTTAGGCACAACAAGTCCAGTCCATGTACTCTGCTCGAATGTGCGTAATCGGATCGGACTGTGGCCTACGTCACGAAGCCTACAATGCTGTCCTAGGCAGATTTTCTAATAGTTCGTTCGGGAATCCCTTCCCCACGTAAGCATGAGCCCACTTAGCGTAATCAAGAAGGTGTTCGCGGATTCCGCTTTTCGAAATGTCAACATCCGTGACGCTTCTACGCGGGATTTCATAAGATGTCAAGGATGATGTGAGCCAGGCTGATGAGTCTCGATGCGCTTCGAACTGAATACTTTTGAATACTACTAATTTTGGGATGAGGTAACTAAGAGGTGCGAGTTCGAGTTCCCTCTGGGGCGAAGGTTTTGCTCACAGTCCAGCTAAAGCTAGAGCTTTCAAACTTAAAAAATTAAAGCTTTCAGCCTCGCGGTCATTGCCGATATCGGCTAACCGGCTCAACACGTTATACGTGTGAGTGCTGAAAGCTATGGTAAGTATACCATGAAAAGCTGAGTTGGGATGAAATGGTGCCCCGGTAGCGTAACTGGTAGCGCACTTGCCCGGAAAGCGAGAGGTGCGGGTTCTAGTCCCGCCTGGGGCGAAAGTTTTGTTCACAACCCAGCATTCTTGTGATTCGCAAGGCGAACTGCGGCCAAAAACAGCAGTTAACAAACAAAAATAGTCAAAATTTCCACTGTTAGAGGTGCTTGAATAGCTGCACAGGAAATGAACTACTCTTAGAATCCCTATCCATGAAGTGATCGGTGAAGTGAATTCGTACCATATTCAAAAGTCTACCTACGTGGAAGTTGGTCAATTCATTCTGAAGAGCTGGGTATAAAACAAGTGACCACGAGGCGGGGAAGTTCCGTGTTATGCCATTTTCGGTCCCACGCAGCGATTGGAACCTCAAACAGCCTGCACTTCGTCTGAGCGCCGGAACAGACCAATTCGCAAAGACGTTTTTCCTATTCCGCTTCATATGGATCAATCTTTTCTCTGAAATCAAGCCCACTCAATCCACCTCCAAATATAGCTCTCCCGCTACGAGAGAGGTCATAGAGATATCGCAACTAGATTATCAGGCTCTTGAGAGATCTCAACAGCTTCTCCTTTATCTTTCCTCGGTTTACGCTTTCCACTTCTTCAAAATGCCTGCTAAATATGAAAGCGGATATACGGGGTTTGTCAGAAGATTATCATCACTAAGTCATTAGTTGTGGGAAATCACCTTGAATATTCATATTACGAGAGTTTCAGATTAGTCGTTAGTAGAGAAGGCTTGCGTCCCGTGGCTACTAATCCGCTTTCTGGATAAAAACAGGTCCCTCTTACATGTGGACACGTCAGAAGGCAACTTTCACACTATTAAAAAGCGTTGGAAAAAGGCCTCACGCGACTGAACAGTGATCTTATGTGGGCTCGCACTTGGCGAGGTTAGGGTTATAACTAAGTTCATTATGAAAGACCTGGCACAGTGCATCCTGCTCAGCCCTCCTGTTCGTCTCAGTCAGGCCAATTCAAATTTAAAAAAAACCAAAGTATAAGTTGGCCGGGTGGCATTAGAGGGTATAATCGTTTCACTTCTATTCAGTTTTTTTTTGCTTGGAGTAATTAAACTTCGTGGAGGAGGTGATTACTAGATAGGGCTCTTATAGTCTTCCATGAAATCCTTCTGACCAATTGCTCTTCATAAGTGCCCTTTGTCAACACTATAATTTTCTGGTAAATTGAACTCTGACTCTTGAACGCCTTTGCATCACCCACATATTTCTGAGGAGTTCGGTGTTCTTTTGATATTATTTCAAGGTCACTCTTTTCTGATGGAGCTTAGAGATTGGCCTAAATTTAGCCTAGAGTTAAGCTACACTCGGCCTTAGGCCTACCAAATCAGAACTTTTCTAATCAAAGCTGCCCTGATGTTATCGAGGGAATATGTACACATCCATTCCAAATACCACTATCCAGGTATCATAGATCATTTACACATCTTCAATATTAATACCACAAACGACAGTTGCTAAAGCAAAAATGACGAATAGCCCTGGCGAGCAAGATTTATTGCATTGAGAGTATTGTTTGCTGGCTAGTGAATTCGTGAGCTCTGTTATTATGAGTTGGAACTGAAGTATAGTGGGTCTGTCACCCGTCTACGAGCATAAACATTGAGCACAACCAATAGGCTTCACTCTCCATGTCCGATCTCCTATCCATTTCCTTTTTTTTCTCAGTGCCACTTTTCTGCTGTCGCCTTCCGAATGTTGTTGAAATTACATCACTGTTTCACTCATTTTCGTTCCTTTCCGTTTCATAGGTTGAATTTGAATATCGTCGTTATTTCGTAATCCAAATTCACGTAATTATAAAAAAGTAACGTCGTGGCATTTCTAGTGATTGTCTTGTTTAGCAGCAGATGCGCGTTGCTGCATGTGGTTCTACGTCTTCATCGCAATTCTATTCGGTTATACAGTCGTTCTAATTGCATTCTTCATGGGATGGTGTACTCTGATGCCGACAAGGTAGGTCTTTCAGTGATCTATTATTTATTTAGGGTTCCTCATGAATTCGACAGTCCCAGAGAGAGTTCATGGTAATATGCTCTGTTGCAGGTGTCATCCTCGAAAGGAAATACCGTTCAGTTCGGTCAAATCTCCACGACGTAACACAAAGTACATTGAGATCGACTCTGTTTCATCCAGGTACATACTAGATAACAATGTTTTTATGGCTTGGAGTCAATACATAGTAGGATACTCTGTTTCGTAAGCGGTCGTACCCGGTCTGACTCCAGCTAGCTACCTGACCAGGGCTAATTGGATTGCTTGATGCTCTTTCTGTTGTCATGCATATAGTTGAATCGAGAGAGTTCCGCTAGGCCAGCGTGAGATGGGCAAACCTGGAAAAGAAAGATAATTGGTAACTGCTCTCTTTATTGGACTGCCAGAACTGAATGAAAAATGGTCAACCCAATAAGGTACAGTTATTGAGTTGCCTCCAACAATAGCGCTGAAAGAAAGGATTATACACAGTAGTTCCCCAGTGTCAGCTCCTAGACCTTATGAAAATTTACAATACTTTCCAATTTGGTCCTTAAAACAGTAAATTGTGAAATAAGGGCCGAGATTCCCTCCTTCTACATGCTGTGGTTATTCTTTACTTGATTCGAAATATCATTCACATATATCATAGTTCCCTTTTTCTCCATACTTATTTGATGTATATTTATTTCAGTACGTCTCTGGACATGTTTAAGCACATACCGCGAAAGATCTCAGAGTCACAGTCACACGCCAAGAAGAAAACTTCTTTAGAAGTTCCATTTCAACCTCACCGATACAACGACTACCTGCATCCGAAATACTCACTACCGCCTGTGAAAATTGATATCGAAGACATGCAGGTAACGTTTGATTTCTAGAAAACAAGAATTCAAATCATAGTTAGGTTCAGGGACTTTGGAGCACTACTGGCCACATACCTTGAATACCTTGAATACAAGGGTGTTCACGCCTATCCTTGCAGGACGCATCTATGCCATTTCGATTTCTTGCCATTTGTTGCCATCTCTGTCCAAATAATTTCCTAAATGGATCACTCCACCTGGCTGGGGGTCTTCCCTGCGGCCTTTAACTCCGCGGGGATACAAATCGGTCACTCGTGATGTCCAACGGTTGTCACTGAGACGGGCAATACCATACTGGCCACATAAAGACCTCAAAAGCTCGAACCTGTACCACCATGACAAGGGTTTTTTATTGGGGGCAGCGGACTTTTGGCTCGTCCGGGCTGCCACGCGGGTAATTGCGCGGCGGGACAAGGCAGGTCTTCGCGGGCTTTTGCAGTGGAATCCAACACGTGAAAGTTTGTGCAGATCGTGGATAAAATCCGCAAGGTTCTGCGATTCGAAGTACATTCCAACGCGTGGCGATTTGAGGATAGCAGTTATGGTAAGGAAACTTCAGTATGAGAGATGAGAAGGAACTATCATAGTGCTATTGTTGCGATCAGGGACTCATGTCGGTAAGGACAGAGAGGAGGGGGACATTCAAGTGAGTGAGCTAATTACTGCGCTCGGAAATAGGCTCAGGGAGAGGGATTCCGGGGGACGATGTGAGCAATTTGTGTTCTCCTAAACATTTCTAACCTCTCGTAGGCTTAGACCTATATCATCTACCATTGACTTTGCTTCGAATGTTGCCCCTAAAGACATAAGCGCCGCGATCAGCAAAGCGCACAGGACACTACAGAAGTCTATCTCAGTAAAAATTCCTGATTGAGTATTCCTCATTCGCTTCGGTGATAGTAGTGACATTTCCATGAAGGCTCTCTCATCACTTTGCACTCCTCAGCGACACCGCTGTTTCAAATCGCCACGTGTGAATTAATCTCAGTCTTGCGGATTTTGTCCACGATCTGCACACGAGTGTTAAAGTGTCTGACGTCTTAAATTTTATTGGCGGCTATGAGATCGCTTAAACGGCGTAGTTCATAGTTTCTCCTTGCATCGGCGCCGATACGCTTTGTACTACTCCTTTTGCTTGGAAAGTGTAAATAAAGTTGTTATACGCTTCATTTCACATTCGACTCCTGTTTCTAGCGGGTACCATGTCTCTTAAGATTTGCTATGCACAAAGAATTCTATAGCCGCTCATATTTACATAAATTTAAAAATATCTTCAACTGTTGTTCAAAATCTCATTCTCTATCTGTTTCAGTGGGAATACGCGCAACTTCTCAAGACACCAGGTCGAGCTGTTCGCACCAGTGTCAGTCCGTCATCACGTCATCCTAAAGAATCGCGTTCCTGTCCTGAGTTGTGAGCCGCAGATACCTATTCTTGCGGAAACGGTAAAATTCAGCCACGCTGAAGATAGCAATATGACGCTTTCGTGTGACCACAGCACTTGTCTTCCTTAATTTCCGTTCTTCTTCTTTCTTATTTTTCGGGAAAGATATGGGTTTGGTGACGGTATAATATGTGGTTATCTCTTCACAGCGATCATGTTTCGCTACCCTAATAATGTATCCTTTCTTCTTTTCTATCTTTTCATTTCCTCATGATATAATGATCTCTGCTCGGGCGTTAAAGCTAAATATTATTGTAGTTTGTTTGATGCCGTGTATTATCGCAATTCATTTAGATTTCTATATATGTAATCTGTGTGTTCTATATTTACTTCTGTAGTTGCGATACGTCCTAACTCACCCTTTTTCAGGCTTGGGATATGCACAAGTCGAGTGCCTTTATGGTTTTTTATATCCGACGCGCATTCGATGTGCCTGACGAGTTTATTTTCCAGTCTTCTGTAATTAATGTTCGTGCTTCTTTGCGCTATGGTAGTCTGGATTTCTTTATTGCACTGTCTCTTCTATCAAGTAAAGTAGGTAATTGGATGCTCAACGTAATAATCACGCGTCACTAAATTGCCTTTCTGTAAATAAATTTGAGGAATAAATATTTTGAATTGATGTTGTATTTCTATGCGTGTAACACTCACTCAGGCATAGTACATATTAAATTGTATCGACGCAAATTTATCGTCTTCCGAAAAAACGATGATTAACGGATCGTCATCCACAAATACATTAGAAATAAATTACATAGTTAGAAAAATAAGAGACACGTTTAATGCCCAATTGGATCAAAAAGGACAAGGAAAGAGTGACACTAAGTAAATATATGACATGATATCCAATATAATATTCCGTATTCTGACGTCTTGCAATCAGCTATTCAGCGCAGCACTCAGGCGGAAAGGTGTAAAGAAAGAGCATCCTCTTGTTGGCGTGCTGACTCTGTTGTGAATTCACCACTTATTTTTCAATATTCAAATAGGATTCATAGTGATAAACGACAACGTGCGAGTATCAATCTCTGTTGGAGCGCCATCTCATCGCGCTAAAGATTTAGTATTAATTATATATTCCATTACTCGCCGAAGATCTCAAGTTTCTTTGAAACTTTCTCGTGAATCAGCTTAAAGTTGAAGTGCATGAATCTGAACGCTTCCGACAAGCACTCGGACGTAGCATGTAACAATGGTAGACAATGTACCTGCGTCAGAAGATAAGGGCGGTCATGGGCGCGCGCACCCTCATGTACGGTCTCTTTTGACGACCACTTAGAACACGGGTCGCCTTTCTGGAAAGAATTATAGTAAGCTTAGAGAAAAGATTATGGCAGCTGCTACTAATAGCTATGGTCCTCACTGCGTTGATTTGTGGATCGTGGAATAATCGGACGATTGGCGAGATCTTGCGATCAATCAATCATTTAATCACAACACAGTGCTTCGATTCCCTTCGAAAACTCAATTTCTTAAACTCGTGTAATAATGTGTTGTGCCAGTGCATTTCGTTTTTTTGCTATGCGTTGTGTCTGCATACAAAGAAATTCAGATGTGTGAAATAGTGGCTTTTATCGTAAAAATCGATGGAATGCTAGACATTTAGAACTGAATAATGATTAAGGACCGGATGACCGGGACAAGTGAACCTTAGACGCCTAACCCCCTAATTATACCTGATAGGCCTACGACGAGTAGTAGATGGGTCCTTCGTTTCCGGACACCTAGGTGGTTTCCTGAGTAATTATGAAATGTAGTTCGGAAAACCTGCATCCTCCTTTGCTGAAAAATTTCCTGGCAAGCCGACCTTCAGAATAATGTATGAAATCCTGTTCCCAAAATAGTAGGAGAATTGCAAAAACCGAGGTCGATTAGTTTCCAACAGACAGAATAGCGCCACCTATTGCGAGAACACTAAATTGGCAACTGGGCTGACTTAGAATATCCAAACTCGGAGAATGCCACTGACAGCGTTCCCCAAGGATTTTTGCGTATATATGTTCACCTTTCAATGGACCGTGAGCCGAACCCAGTTATGATGAGGTAGATGAGGTAAAGTTCCTCAAGAGGAAACGACCCACAAAGTTCTAATCGTAAGAAGAACACAACCCCACAACGAACACACACTAAGGCTGCTATTCATGTATAGAAATGCTTGTTGAACTCACCTCCAAAGGAAGTCAAAAAAGTTTCTAGTGAAGAACATAAAGACGGCTAGGCTCTCCTTTGAATTAGCTAAGTACTATAGAGATAACCCTTACCTCTCAACTAACAGATCCAGAAATCCAAAAAAGTACAACTGTGGTGAAGACGTCATTATCCCCAATGTCGGCCAGCTGGCGAAGAGTGAGTTAGAAACAACAGTCGGGCCCAGTGGAGAGAGAACGAAGCATTGTGAGTTGACGGTTTAGGCCTGCAGGTCAAATTTTCCCGCGTTGAAGGTAGCGTCGAATACTCAGCGAACCGCAACCTTTCAAGTTTCTGCAAACGGCAAAGGGCTCTAGAAAGTCAGTATCAGCTGCCTACTTTATAGACAACTTCAAGGTCTGTTTTGCGGTTCCATATCACATCTTGTTTGACAAACTCCAGCACGTTTCTACATGACGATCAAAGCCCCGCTTGATCATATCCACTTGTAATTCATGGTCCACGACCAGGCGCTTGTTATGGCAGCGCAGTATTACTAAAGCTTAACACTAAAGAATCTGTATTATGTAGTGATCAATTTTGATACTTTTTTCAAGGTTTTAGCAGAACCAATGTAGTGCTTGGTTTTGATCCACGTAAAAGCGGCCCGTTATGGATCATAACGGCAGAGTTCCCTTGCCTGTATCACGATAGAGAGCAATAGCGTCTTTGATCTGTGGCTATGCAAAGATAGCACTTTTGGGCTATCGAGTGTTCCAAATAAGATGTCTTCAAGAATGCCAATTTCACGAAGAAAAAAAAACGTTTTCTGTAAAGCCAACACAAGGAATCCAGCAGACGTCCTCACCCATGTTTCTGTATGCCAAAAATCTGAGTTATCAAATATTATATGTTATATTAGATCATCAAAGATACGTTGTTTTCTTGCAAAGATTGAATTTACCTCCTTTGAAGAGGCTAAAACTGTCATCACTCAATCAAAAAATTTGACCGCTCCAGCGATTCGCGTATGGCCTTTTATGGGAAGTGAGCTCGAATTAACTTTAATTACTTAGTCAGTTCTTCAGTTAGCTCTTTTGCCTTGAGCGACCGGGGCCTCGCCGTCGCTCTAACATATTATATTATACCAGCATCAGCCGAATAAAAGCAGATAAAATATTTTTGGTCCAATCGCACAGCAAAACACATTGTGACAAAACAAGGAGAAATCATGGAAAGCATCCAAGGATTACATAGAGAATCTCGATGAGATTGTCATCAGGAGGCTTCACTACTTAAGGGTTCAGGTAGTAAGGAGAAAAGGAGAAAAACGAAGATCCATAAATTTGTAATACGCGCCTCGAGTTTACGTCAGTGCGACTGTCACATCACACGCCTGCTTCTCCATGAAATGGAGCGCATTATGCACGCTTTTGTTGGTGCAAAAAGAAAACTCAACATGTCTATGGGATTGACGGAACTGTGAAATGGTTCATTTTTCATATCTGTTTCAGAAAAAACCACAGCACATGTGAAGTACGAAGTTCATGCCATAGCTCGATATAAGAACACCGAAATTTGGTATACAGGAGGAGGGGGGGGGAAAAAAAAGACATTTTGCCCAGGTCGCACTTCGGCCTTTTTTCTTCGCAGAGATTGCCGTCGGAAGTTCCTCAGCAAAATATTCCCTAAATGTCCCTCTATAAGTACACGCAGGCCCTCCTTCACTACCCTCACCGTCTTCAGAATATGACGTCATCTGTCACCGTCGTCGAGCTCAGGGAGGCCTACAGTAACTGCTTCAGCCTGAAGCTCTTACATAATTTCTTGGATCGATTCAACGTGGGATAGTTTCCTAGGGACATTAGCTCTAACTATGCAAACCCCCTCGGAACCCGCCCTTCGGAACCCGTAACGGTACACGATCAGTCGAGAACCCCATTGAGCTCGACCAGAGCACCATGTTTCCGGGGCAAACTTTTCTGATGCCGTCCACGTGGATGGCCACAAAAGGTATGCTGGTTGCTGAGCAGTTCTTCGAAAGAACTCCGCCTCAGAAAGCAATCCGCAAGCTATCTTACTCGGTGATTTGAACAAGCTGTGCTGCCAGCAGCGGCGCAAGTGAAGCAGTTTGACTCTAGCATGGGTTGGCATGGTGTCACCCAGCTGGTTCCGGTAAACTCGCCCATGCATCCGCCATCTGAGCCATTGTCCGCCCATGAGCGAAAATTGGCGGCCAACAATGGGGGGAGGGGTCATGTTTTACGTTCTCCTGACGGATTTCTTTACTTCTTCGCCGTGAGCATGCAAGTAAGCACCCCAACGTCCCCTCCAAACCGAACCAGAACCTATCGTAATCGCTGACTAATATTTTTCTGCCGCCATGTTCAGAAAAGGATGAAATACAAAAGTCAAGATACTTTCATTTGTTCTGTATTGTCAACTGCTGGTTTTCTTCACATTGCCCATAACTCTATCAGCACCCCTGTGCTAAATTTGCCAGCTTCCATAACAGAGACGATATTTTCATCTACAAAAATTGCGCCCTCCGTCTGAGCCATTGCCCGTCCATGAGCGAAAAATTGGAGATACGGGCGGTGTTGCTGAGAACCGCTGATAGTGACAAGGTTGCTATCGCACTCTAATCAGACCTTTTCCGCTAAATTGTTCCCTCCTTTTTTTCACCGTGCAACACTTAGAAACATGAAGCTCACCATACATGATAATACAACAGAGGCTTCGCTTTTTTGCTCTCTCTGCCTTTCAAAGTATGTTTCTTCGTGTATTCACCATTTTCATCTCACCATACCCAAAGTCTCAAGCGGAAACTGGTATCGTTTGAAATGTTCTATAGAAAAACAGTACATGTATCCTGATTATCTTGTACTGTTTCATGGGTAGGTAAATTGAGTAGCACCATCTGATTCCAGGATTAGTTCCGGAAAGAAACATAAGTGTGCCTTGTTCAATGAAACTGATAAGAGAAAGTCGTAAAAAGTGTATCCGTTGTGCGCTCCGCTTGAGTGCGTATGTTAAGAAATGTGAACAAGTCATGATAAAAAAAAACAGGTAAAATAGATGGTGCTTCATTGACTTGTAGTGTTAGGTCGAGATAAGAAGCTCCTCTTTCTGCCCTGTCGACCTGAGGAAGGGCTTGCGCCTGAAACGTTGTCCATCAAGTTACACAAAGGAGGGCTTCTCATATACATGTGGTGACAAATAGGGGCATTTCGCTCAGGTCGCCCCTCAGCAATATTTTTTGTTGCAAATATTGCCGCCGTTGGCGGGAATACCAAGCAATATATTCCTAAATCCTTGCATGAGTAGACGCAAGCCCTCCTTCACTGCCCTCACCGTCTTCAGAATATGACGTCATCTGTCATCGTCGTCGAGCTCAGGAGGCCTACAGTAACTGCTTCAGCCTGAAGCTCTTACATAATTTCTTGACGACTTTGGATAGTTCTCTAGAAACCCTTTGCTAAGACAGTGCCAACCCCCACTCGACCTGCGTTTCGGGAAACGTCACAATGTTGCACGATTCGACGAGAACCGCGTTGAACCGCGTGCACCGTATTTCAATGTCAGATTTTTCTGATGTCGTCCATGTACGTAAACGGCCACTGTGAACTTTTTTAATGGGTTTGATGCATAAGTATTGCGGCTTTTTTCGGGCACACTTTTTTTGAAAAAAAAAATTGGTGGTTTTTTTTTTCATTATTGTTTCATGAAAATAATCCTTCTTTTTCATCAACATACATGCACATCGAAAATCATATTTATATGCGCCACATTATGCTCTACAATTTCAAGAAACTTTGGCAGGCAGCAGGGTCATTTCGCAATCTTGATGAACTGTGCTGCCGAAAAATATAATAGCAAGATGGCAAGTAGGATTGCCAGGGATTGGTATCTGCTGCACATCCGCGACATTCACTGATCGATGCTTCTACAGACTACGATCAATCGGTCGTTGAAAATTGGCAAACGAACAAAAATTACGGCGATTTGGATGACTGGTGGCGGTGGCCGATGCTAAAGTGTGGGTCGCCTTCTTAATTCGTGACTCTTCGCCTCTTAAAGCTGACTAACTGTGCAAGCAATGGGAAGTAGGTGCTTGCAGTTAAGGTGGTTCTTCGGAATAGTTCATGTTAAAACTATTCGGCATAAATATTTTTATTCGGGGCGTTCATCAATAAAATTTGTTGTAAACAAGCCGCAAAAAACTATGCCAGAACCAATAGCATTATATGGAATGTGTATCGCAGTTTTGTAGGATGTATCGCTGCTCGAACTTAGGCAAGCTAGCACCCTGAGGATCTCCACTTTCATTTGAAGTCCATCATACATGCGCGTGAATGCGAAGCTGAGTCGGTATATTTATCACAACTCGTAAACACCTAGCATTTTTCTTGAATCCTGACAATTTAGCGGTGATTAGAGTTTTGCTGTTAGCCTTAGAATGAAAATGAAATATGCTCCTTATAAAAAGTGAGATCTGATGCTTATCTTTGCTTTACATTCACACTTTCGCAAATCCTAAAGTTGAGCGGTTTAATGAGTTTGGCTTCGCTCGCTACCGCGCGTCAAAGTACATAGGCGGTAACAAAAATGA
>MU883611.1:10000-15009 GCA_036418205.1 Ostertagia ostertagi | reverse complement strand
GTCAGCGCTGAAGCTTTCAATGAGCCGCCTCCGCTGCGGTCGAGTCGACTTATCGTAGATGAACAGTGCTAGGTAGAAACCGTTGAAGCCAAATTGCAAGTAGTAGGGAACCTGAATCAACCCTTGTTAGATCAATCTCAAAAGAGCAAAATAGCAAAGGGGTTAGAAGGTTTTACCTGAGCCATGATCCTGTATATATAAAAGAGTTCGTTGTCACTGTACTCAATAATTCCAAGAATGAGCCCCAATCGGCGACAAGTTTTCTGGCGCATTGAGGCCCACGTCAATGAGCGCAATCACGAGCCATCGCCAAAGATATCCAGAGTTCCTCTAAACTGTCCTTTCTGTGCAAACGTCTCTTGACAAAATGATTTGTAGATTGTGTACTATTAGCACACAACAAAGGAGACAGCATGTGTCAGCCAATTTTTGAAATAGGCCAGCCACGAAATCGACTTCTGTTTTTTGAGTGCCGTTGCTAAACAACATGCTTGACCTTCTGACTACACAACTAGCCACTATCCACGGGGTACTCTATTCGATTCTATTTGGTTTGAAAATACTCGGTTTCTCTTCCCGTGCGAAATCGAACTATTTTGCAAACTCAGAAGAAGTGGGAGCTAGTCCCTGCTTCCGAAAACCAGGTGCGCGTCGAGTGCAGACCACACACCACAAGTGACGACGGCCTCCAAGTAAATCTGTAACTAGTGGTTCATAGTGATAGCTGATAGTTGGTAAATGATAGTTGTAATTAGTGACAACTGATAGAATACAACTGCAACAGGCTAATCATTTCATTGGCAAAAACATTTACATTTTGTGGAGGCCGTCGTCACTTGTGGTGTGTGGTCTGCACTCGACGGGCACTTGGTTTTCGGAGAGATTAAATTCGCTATGGATGGAATCCGGAGAGGGTTCGCTTCATAGACCTTAGCATGAGAGCACAAAGTTAGCCAACTCGTTCGCTTCCACACGAAGCAAGCAACGACAGCAGTAATAGTGACAACTATACCAAAAAAAGGGGCCCAGAGTGGACAGTTGAGGAGGGGAGGTGGAGGGAAAGCTTTATCCGCTGCGGAGTTTTCGGAATTTTGTAAAAAAAATAGCTGATTTTGGAAAGCTTTTTCTACATATTTTTATAGAATTATCATATCATGTTAACTTCACAAGGTACGATCCCTACATCGGACTGGTGTAATGGAAAGTGGCGCTCCTCATTAGGTACATGATCTGGAGGTCGAATTCGAGGCCACACCCGTCTGAGTCAACCTAGCTTGCGAAGTCAGCTAATTGGTACTACTCGTTCAGTTGATACTGATGGACTTGTCAGATAATTGGGACGCTGTACTTTTTTAGACTTGTAAGTTATTGATGTGATCAGACACTGCGGGGTTCCCACTACGAATTTAAATGGGGTTGGGCGAAAATCAACCTTTTTTGCGGATAGTGGTCGTATTGGGCTTTTTGTTATAGTTGGCTATTTTAGATGCGATGAGACCTGCATTTTATAAATTTAGTTAGCGAGGCTGTTTTGAGCTAACGCTGTCCCAACTCAAATGAATATCATACGGAAGCAGTTACTAGTAACCAAGTAGGCATTAACCGTAACCATTAGTAATGGCACGTACCCATGCTATGAACCTTCTAAAGTCGGGAAAGAAGGGGTAATGTCATTCACTAACATTTGGACTGGGGGCGATATTCCGTCTCAGATCCGGCCGTTCAGCTTTTGTGGTCATCTTTTTGAATCGAAGACCAAGCAGAACCGAGGCGTCCATATAAACGATCGTCAGCGTGGGAATGATGAATGATCTAAAAGAAACACGTTGGATAGAAATAAACACTTCCCAGAAAAGCGACTTACAGGGTGCTTTCAATAAGCAGAAATGCTTTATTTATCTGTTGATAACCAAATAATGACACCATTGTGCAGCCGCCCTTAAAAAATCATGAGTAAAAAGTAGAAAAAACCTAATTGTCCTCACTCTAAACGGGAAACACAAAATAATGAATTTGAATGGTGCCGACCAACCGATGGATTGCTTTCCACAGAAATCAGCAGCCATGCATTGCACACCGACGGCAGCGCTAATCACCGTGAACATAGCCTGAAACAGATACGGGCGTAGATTATTTCGGTCTTGGGTCGGTTTTGGGTGAAAGATGAAACGCTAGCCTAAGATTTAACGAAAGTAGGCTGCATAATTAGCCTCCAGTGATAGAAACCAACTATCATCAGATCTGCAACTACGGCAAGTTCCTTCTCCGGATAAACTGCATCACTTCCGCAGCATTAGGTGGATTCGATTGCGACTGCATTTGCCAGGTGTCATTATAATTATAAGAATTTCATGCGAAGATCACCAGACAGCGTTCAAAGGGAGATCCAGAAGGGGGATATATACTTAGAGGAAAAGCAGGCTTTTTCTTAGAAGCGGACGATGCGCATTTCGCAGCGAAAGGTAGCCTTTCGCCGTCTGACCCGGAGCACTTGGCAGAGAGCGTTAGTGTGGTAAGGGCAGCATGACGAACCCATTAGGGTCACATCTCTCGGGTCCTAAGCCGCTTTTATTGGTTCTTCTTACTTCAAGAATCGCTGACCATCTCTACATTGATTTGTGATGGGTTGCTTTTCCACGAGAAGTCCGCCTTTGAAGCAGCGACCATAGCAGAAGCTGTGGGCGGGACAGGGGTGTATTCAACAGAATCGTCCGGATCCCCGTGCTCCTGGTTTGGATTACGTCATGCAGGCTTCTCCAAAACGCGCGGGTTAGCGGAGTCATTGAAGTTCCTTCAACTCGTCCTGCCCCGCCCCTTCCTTATAGGGAATACTCCTAATAGCTTCATCGATGATTTTCTTAGCTTCTTTTCATTTTTTAGTCAACTCGCCACCGCAACTCCATTATCCGCCGCTGTAGCCACACAAATTTTATCTGGGACTGTTGCTTTAAGTGCACGCACCAAAAACGAATTTTCACTCCATCAATAAAGATCAGTACCCACCGCGAAGAGTTTCAGCGTATGAAACCATTAACTCAAATTTTGTTTTTATGGAAAAAGCAAATGCTAAATTTGTGTAGTAAATGTGTTCAACTTTTGTACCTTTGTAGGAAATTTCCATAATCGTATGTACAGAAGTGGTTGATAGACAGAAAGATAACGTAAGGTTGACATAAGTAGCCAGCTCCAGATGGACACGAACGTCGAGATGTGCATTGATAAAGTGGCAAGCTGAAAAGCAAACTGCGCAGATGACCTTAACTGCATTTAAGTGGCCCACCATACCTTACAAATAATATCCAGCCACTCAACGCCAATATAGTCGGCGACCACTTCTGTGGCGGTGAAAATGCTGAGCACATAGTGTATGAGAATTGAGCACAACGATCCGATATCAGCTACTGCCATCACGAACAGACATAGGCCGACACCGTTGCTGCAAGTGTGAAACCATCAGAGAGAGGGTTTTCAGAGGGCAGTCCGCGCGTCATTCAGTATCGCTTCCTAGCTTAAATTCATGGGGGTTGAAAGATAGGACTTTCAGCATCCTTCATGGACGAGGCCATGTTGCTGTTACTTCAGAAATCGTAAATCAGTAGCTGACATGCGCTGTCTATTGTCGAACGGCTTGTTTGGGCGCCAGCGATGAACGGCTCAGTTACTATTAACCTCCAAGCAACTTTAGATCGTCGAAGATAGCAGAGATCGCGAGCAGGGATCAGTATATCGTTGTTATTTCAAAAATTTTTACGACCCCCCTCCCCCAAGGTGGACTTGGTACGACCCCCTTTTCGACCGTCGATATTCCTCTGTATAGTATTCAATTCTGGTACCACTCAACCCTCCGAACTCCGCCCACTTTTTCCTCCAAAAATGCCGTCGAGCGGGGGCGGGGCGCGACGCCCGGAGGGGTATCTACTCCGTGAAAACATCGAGTTTCACCAGCAAACTACAATGTACTTTCACCGCGACTTAGGTACGAGCCAGACGGTCGATCGACCCCCCCCCTCTATAAACTCATACCAGGTAGCGGACTCCCCGTTGTTGTTAGTTAACATTACGTGGGTTGCACCCTGGTCGGAGCAGTGATAAGAGGCTTGATTTGCACGCGCAAGATCCGATTCGGAATGTGACCAGCGGACCATGCAGGTGCCACTGCCATTCACCACCTCCGGAAAGCCGATGTTTGCGATCTTCATAGGCTCTCTAGTGTCCATAAATACCAGTTTAGCTCCGCACGCTGCCGAGCACATAAAGCGGCCTCCGTGAAACTAAACAGCACGCTATGTACCGCTAGAAAAGCTAACCGCTGTCTCAACTCTCGTTTAGATACCAGATTAGTCCCCCGTCAACCGCCGGGACCTTCCTTTCCTGCGCAAGCTTTCTATCCTCCGCTATGGTCCCTTCCTCCTGTGACACCAACACCTCCTGGAAGTGACGCGTATGCAACACAATGGTGTTTCATACAGTAGAAGGGACACAATCATGATATGACGGTAGATTTTTCGCTTCCCTTCCTCATCCTCCCTTCCTCTCTCCACTGCCCTCCAGCTGCCACTGCAGCACCATGTGGAATGAACGGAAGTGTGCTAAGCAGGTGTTTATATAGCCCTAAGAGTGTTATCACAACTATCCTGCTACAAAACATTGATATCTCAAATCCTGTAAGCTACCCGATTTGTTAGCGGTTTGTTTATCCCATGAGCTTCCTTCTCACTCACTTCATTTTGCGGACGGACACACATACATACACACGCACACACACACACACACAGATACACAAACCGACACACAAAGTTAGCGCTTTATATAATAGAAGGATACCCTTGCCGACCTTTTCACAGCCTTCCCACTTTCGCTGAAGCTCACCGCTTGATACGCGCGATAGCTTGCAGAAGTGAAGTGGTGTATGTAAACAACCACCATGCCTTGAATGTCAGCGTGATTTAGCGGTCGAATAATATTTGATGCTAATGATGTTGAACAGAAATGCCATTTAATCATTATCG